>NJDD01009309.1:7866-40485 GCA_002245505.1 Calephelis nemesis
GGTAAAAAGAGGTAATGAATGTTGGTATGGAAAATCGTTTTTTGTTTGAAAGGGTATATTTCAGAGGTGGTCCCATGGTCACCAGGTGAGGATCTGATGATGTAATCATGGGGAAGTCGAGGGAAACTCTAAAAAAATGTTGGCAAGAATAGTGTTTTTATGGATTATGATCACTTGCTTGCATTCGACAATGGTCACTCCATACTCAGACTCAATAGACTTGCGGAACAGGCTGACCGTTAAGTGTCTTTGAGGGATTTGGAGATATTTACACAGACGCAAGGGGAAAGATCGGCTAGCGCTCAGCGTCAAGCTCAAAGTAGAATTATTTTCAGAAGGTTAATTAGGAATGTTTTTGTTAATGCAGGATTCTATTATGACCATACGTTACAGTATAAAAATCCTCCTTTGATATAAATTGGAAAAGTTATTAAAAATGTCAGAATTGTGATTCCTTAAAATTCAAAGATGAAACGCAGGGTTGTGTTAATGGTTAGATATTATTACTTTTGCTTGGTGAACCAGCTGAGCCGCTAATTTCTCTTTTATTGTGCAACGATAAAACGATAAAAATTAAGTGCTTCTTCATATAAGTGAATTGGTCTAAAAACTAGAAAAAATAGGTAATCTAAATACCTATATAAATATCAATGCCACTTTTCGTTGTAATTTTAGAACTCAAGAACGGGCTCTTGCCCGGGATTGGATAACCTGGATAGATACCACATTGTGGGACTTAATATCTTCGGCTAGTCGTGAGTGCTCTGGTTGTGCAGTTAGGCAGAACTAACCCTTCGGGGATGTCTTCAGAAACTCACATTTAGAAATTGTAGCAACAAAATTAAACTCTTCAGCTGATTTTCGGCTCTTTTTAATATTAGTATGAACCGATTCTGTGATAAATTTGACCTTGCACAGAAAAATGTGGGAGAACATCTTGGTATAATGATGTGTCTACCTACTCCAAACGACGTCATTTGAAAACAATCATTGCATTTGCGCATATTGCTAAAAATCTTCGAGATTCTTCAGAATTGCACAATAAAAGAGAAATTAGCGGCTCAGCTGGTTCACCAAGCAAAAGTAATAATATCTAACCATTAACACAACCCTGCGTTTCATCTTTGAATTTTAAGGAATCACAATTCTGACATTTTTTAATAACTTTTCCAATTTATATCAAAGGAGGATTTTTATACTGTAACGTATGGTCATAATAGAATCCTGCATTAACAAAAACATTCCTATTAAACCTTCTGAAAATAATTCTACTTTGAGCTTGACGCTGAGCGCTAGCCGATCTTTCCCCTTGCGTCTGTGTAAATATCTCCAAATCCCTCAAAGACACTTAACGGTCAGCCTGTTCCGCAAGTCTATTGAGTCTGAGTATGGAGTGACCATTGTCGAATGCAAGCAAGTGATCATAATCCATAAAAACACTATTCTAGCCAACATTTTTTAGAGTTTCCCTCGACTTCCCCAGGATTACATCATCAGATCCTAACCTGGTGACCATGGGACCACCTCTGAAATATACCCTTTCAAACAAAAAACGATTTTCCATACCAACATTCATTACCTCTTTTTACCCGTTCTCCCTCATTTTTTTAATGATAAAAAGAAGCCTATATTCTTTCGTTTATCATAAAGTGTTTAAATACAAAGTTTCACTGTTACAGCTTTAAATCTGTTATAGCTTTAATTTACATATGAACAGTCAACTCCTCTTTTTACCCATTCTCCCCCATTTTTTGCTATAAAAAGTAGCCTATGTTCTTTCGTTTATCATAAAGTATCTAAATATAAAGTGTCTAAATACAAAGTTTCACTGTTACAACTTTAAAAATGACGAATTTCCATATGAACATTCATCACCTCTTTTTACCCATTCTCCCCTATTTTTTGCAAAAAAAGTCGCCTATGTTGTTCCTCAGAGTCTATCCTATCTCTGTACCAAATTTCATAAAAATTGGTTCACTGGTTTAGGCGTGAAAGCGTAACAGACAGACGGACAGAGTTACTTTCGCATTTATAATATTAGTAGGGAAGTAGGGATTTTTAACCAATTTTGCTACTATGTAACCATTATAAAATTAAAATTAATATTAAAATTAATTTTTTTTAAATTAATATTAAAATTTCTTTGTGTGTTTTTTGTGAATGATAAACTGATGTACGTGGTTCATTGTTATGGACTTATGATAAAAATTACTGTTAAATATTTTTCCTACGCAAATTGTGCCACCCCCGTTCACCCTCATAGGGATTGATTTTCAAAAAACGCTTAAATATGTATCTCATAATTTGTATTGCAGAGCATTATTTCAGTGTCACTCAAAATATTTCAACAGAATTAAATTTCACATACAAACTTAGCCACCCCCTTTAACCCCCAATGGTGGTGAATTTCGAAAAATCCTGAAATACGTGTTTCATCATTTGTACTAAAAAGCATTAATTCAAAGTACCAGCCGGCGAGCCGGTACCACCGCAACCGCGATGTCCCTATATTTTAAACCTGTAATATCTCCGAAACTATTATTTTAATTCACATGCTGTAAAGGGCTATATTGTTCTATATTAAATGCAAAATTTATTTAAGATACTTAATTAGATAAGGATTAATGCTGTGTTGCTTTAAATCGCTTCGTAAATAAGCCATTATTTTTCGTAAAAAGTAAAGGATAAAAATTGGTTATTGTAAGTTATCCCTAAGAGATAAACATATACCATCGCGAACTTTTTTGTAGACCTTTTTAAGGTAAACAATACATAGTACATTATTTTGATCTATCTCGTAGAGTTCAGCCAGCGTTTGCAATGCAAGCGCAAAAAAATATGTTTATTTACGACTTCGCATTTGAAATCTTAAAATTATCAGTGGCTCTCTAATATATGAAGCATGTTATTATACATATAAACCTTCCTCTTGAATCACTCTACCTATATAAAAAAAACCGCATCAAAATCCGTTGCGTCGTTTTAAAGATATAAGCATACATACATACAGACAGACGCGGAAAGCGACTTTGCTTTATACTATGTATAGAAGATGTAACTAATCTAGGAACTCTCTGTCACTCACTTCCACACGCGTTGAAATTTAAATCTTTAAAATTCGGCAACCCATATTAGGACCGATTTTTTTACATGCAACCCATACAGTGTTCGCAATAAAACAGCGCTTACGTTGGTATAAAATTTATTCTATTATCCAATCAGTGAAAGTAACTGATATCGACATACCTGTTTATATGCGGCAACCCAGTAGATTGTCCAGGTAAATAATAGGCAACCCAACGTCTGCACATTCTATATGTTTTATATTTTACGTCAGAATAATATTTTCTTATTATCGTGATTTTGCAACATTTCATGAAAAATCTTTTTTTTTTTTTGAATAATTAATATGTTATATTCTGCCCAGGAGTTTTTTTTTTGCAACCTATTTTAAATATATTTTGTGATATAGGTACTACATTTATTATAAAAAACATTTTATTCTATTATCAGCTCGGTGAAGGTCGACTTAGGTTCGGATCTTCTACTATTAATAAAACACGTTAAAATTTAAAATTGTCTATTGCATAATATTCATTATCTCGTAGTGTAGTTTTAGCGGCTACTATTTCTTTTTCACATCTTTTACTCTGAGTGATCTTAAATTCAAAAGGCGGGTCAGTTCTATTTATCTTGATAATTCAAAATCTATTCAGTAGATCTCCAATGCAATGCAAACCCCAACTTCCTCACTTGCACAAACGTCTTAAAGACATGGTCCCATACTTTACTGCTGATGCCAAATGCTGCAATAAAATAGTGTATTTAGTCGAAGCTAGATTGCACATAAACATTTATAAGGACACTAAAATATATAAGTAAACGGTTATTTTTAATTTGTGGGATCATTTGTGTCTTATTAATAAATATGGAATAGAGTACTCCAAATGAAATGAAATTTATTTTTCACAATACGTGTGGGTTAAAAGGTTAAAGGGTTTAAAAGTTGTTACAGAATACTTATTCGTACCAACATATTCTACCACACTGTTGTGTACAAATATCTACCTTAATTAAATATCTTGTAGTTTTTATTTCTGTTATTTATATATTTTTACGTATAAATTCGTTAAAATATATTTACCATTAGGCTAGCACTTATTAATTAAAGCAAAAATTGTAACGATCGAGTTTTACCCTATTATTGTTTTATTTAGTGTATGGTAGCATACACTACCAAGGTTCAATATGGTATCATAGTCCTTATTACAATGTAATACAGACTAATATATCGTCTTAGTTTTCCTCCTACCTTTGGCCATGTTTATTAATAAGACGGTTAGGGCCATCTGTACGATCCTGGGTTAAGTATTTAACACTGAGTTAGCGTCTGAGTAGGGTCAAATCACCTTAGATTTGACAGTTTCTCTCAATATTAAACGTAACCCGGGAATGTGCAAGTGGCCCTTGCAGTCCAACACTAGTACCAATTCCAAAATCGCTGACTTTCCTATTTCTATTTTCTGTTACTATATAAGGCGTGCATCTTCTATGCTCCGGCAGTCTCTGTTCTGCAACTGACCTGGTTTCCGGTCCTGACCGGTCTGGGGAGAGCTCAAGAGAGTGAATAGCCGCAACAATAAGCGATGATAAGTTCTACCGTTCATAAGTATACAGAAGTCGTTTATGTGTGAGTTCGTTTCGTGTGTTTGGTTCGGGCTTTTTTGCAGAACAGACCATCTGCTTTCCTGCCAGGCAGCTCGTAAAAGGCGAGCATAGGCTTGCCGTCACTATTACCGTTACTTCCTACTAAGTGGTAGAGTTTCGCATCGACTCGTCCGGATTGGTACCACCGCTTTACCTATTCCTGCCGCCATAACGTTGCTCTAGGCGCCATTCCCATCCCACCACCCCACCATTCCCACCTTTGGTCTCTCTAGGCGCCGTAAATTTCTTACCATCAAGAAGTCTGTCTGCTTATTTAGTCGCAGTGAAACTCTACCACCTAGATACACCTACATCAGATGTCGCGGTGCGGCACTCCCGCGTCACTAGCACTAGCTAAAAATGTCTAAAAATGTTCTATTCTAAAAAGGTTCGGGCTGACCAACACAGGGAAAACTACAATGATTAAATGCATTACTAAAGACGAGATGTACACTTGATCACAACGTATGGTATCTCTTTAGTTTGCCTCGCCTTTGTGGCGTAACGGTTCAGTAGTTGGACTTGACTGCATGAGGTCCCGGGTTCGAATCCCGGGTCGGGCAACAAAAAGAAAATTGGGGTTTTTTCAACTTTCTGATAAAAATAAATGTTGGTCGGAATAGGATATGTGCCCGGTCAGCGATAGGCTTGCCACCTATCACATTGTGGGACTTAGTATCTTCGGCTAGTCGTGGGTGCCCTGTTTGTGCCTATGCCTACCTCTTCGGAATATGGGCGTGAAGATACTTTTTCT
Organism: Calephelis nemesis; assembly: GCA_002245505.1. Taxonomy (NCBI): domain Eukaryota; kingdom Metazoa; phylum Arthropoda; class Insecta; order Lepidoptera; family Riodinidae; genus Calephelis; species Calephelis nemesis. The sequence continues at coordinate 13,328 of NJDD01009309.1, forward strand.
CTTTAGTTTTGGTGATCCTTGGGTTAGCTGCAGTTTTATCTACGAGAATAAGCATCTTTATTAAACCGAATTCTCTGAATAATAATTTTAGCAAGGTAAAACTTAAAAAATCGACTTCAATTATTTCATTATTTAACATGTAGCGATTTGATAATTCTTGCGAAAAATAAATTCAAGGATAGTCCCACATAAATTTTATCAAAATCTCACTACTGGTTTTGCTTATTAATGCATACAATCTCATTATTTATAATCAACTAATCAACATAGATGAAAATGTATGCAACAATAAGCATATTAACTAAAAAAGCATTTGTCTGATCTTGATAAAATTATTGTGACTAGGGACACGAAGAAAGTATCGATACCTTATGGTATCGATTATGTTTCTTTTTGATACCGATACTTTTGTACTTGATACATTATATTCGATACTTTTACTTAACAAGTACTTTTGAACAGGTATCTTATCGAATAAATTACTTCTTTTTAATTTTCTAATTTATGGTCATTGACGTATTATAATAACAGGTGTAAGCACTCTAAAAAATGTATTTTCAAAAATGAACTGTATTCCAAACCATTAAAATGTATTTTCCACTCGCACTTGAAATAGAGGGAATTGAGGACGGATCATCGGTCCACCGGGTGGGAGGTCGTCCAACACTACGCCCTCCGGTGCGGGGCCGCCACTCGAGAACCTCTCTTCCCCAGCGGTTATTGGTACTGCGAGCGATGTGGCCTACCCATTGCCACTTCAGCTTGCTGACTCTCTGAACTATGTTATTTACTCTCGTTCTCTTGCGGATCACCGAATTACGGATCATATCTCGCAGAGAAACACCAAGCATAGCTCTCTCCATTTCACGCTGAGCTACTCTGAGCTTATTTAAGAGGCCCACATTTAACAGCCAAGTCTCAGTTCCATATGTCATCACCGGTAACACACACTGGTCGAAGACTTTCGACTTTAAGCTCTGCGGTAATTTGGACAAGAAGATCCCTTTTAACTTTCCGAACGCTGCCCATCTGAATTGGATTCGGCGATCGATATCTTTCATGAAGTTGGATTTAGCTAACTGAACAGTTTGACCTCGGTAGACATACAGATCAACAACTTCAAGAATTGAGTACCCAGCCTAAACTGGTATAGGTGCAACATGAACGTTGAACATGACTTTCGTCTTATCTAAGTTCATCCTAAGACCCACCTGTTGGGAAACTCTATCGAGGTCACCGAGCATTTTGCTCAAGTCTTCCAGCGATTCCGCCATGACCTCAATATCGTCTGCGAATCGAAGGTGAGTGATGTACTCGCCATTGACATTGATGCCGAATCTTTTCCAGTCCAGAAGCTTGAAGACATCTTCCAGTGCAGTGTCTCACACCTTTCTGCAACTGGATCGGTTTAGAGCTCTGATCCTGTAATCCTCAATACTTCGATGTATCGATAGTCGATGCGGCACCGCTGTAATATTTAAAGCACCGCCCATGTCTCAACCGAATCGAAGCCTTTCTCGTAGTCCACAAACGCTAGATATAATGGCCAATTACACTCCTCAGTCTTCTGTATAATTTGGCGCAGCGTATGAATGTGATCTACGATGCTAAAGCCTTTGCGGAACCCGGCTTGTTCGGTATGTTGGAAATCGTCTAACCTGCGTGATAGTCGGTTCGTGATGACCCTTGAAAACAACTTGTAAACGTGGCTCAGAAGTGAGATGGGTCTATAATTTTTCAATAAGGTTTTGTCACCTTTCTTGAAAAAGAAAACCACCACACCTCTGATCCACGCTGGTATTATTAATGTCACCTTATTAGAAAGGGACACACTACCTCCCTTCTCGATTTCTCTTTCTGCCTCACTTTTCAGCTCGGACTCAGTCCTGTTATTATAATACATCTATGCTTATGGCAATGACATTAGCAACACCATCCTACTGGTATCGGCAACGGAGCACGTTGCCGATACCAGTAGGTTGCCGGTTTCGTTGGTTTGGTACTCTGTGGTTCAATGGCTGTAACCTGTAATTGTATGTGCTTAGATTTTTTTTGACTTTCCTGATTTCTGTTTTCATTTTATCTTACTAAACGAAGTTAAAGGTAATACTTACGGAATAAATTAAAAGGACTCGTTATTTTGGGGAATCGATACTTTGAGATATCGATGCTTTTGTGTCGATTCTTTTAGGAGTACGATAGTTTTCTATCGTTACTACTTAAGAGTATAGTATAGATACTTTCTATTCGATACCGTGTCCCTATATGAGACCTCGAAATCGCACACTACAAAAAACAAGAACCATCAAAACAAACATACAAAAATAAAACTAGAAAAACATACAGTCGAATTGCTAATCTTATCTTTTCCGATTCGGCTAATAATAGTACTGCAACGACTTGTACGTGTTGGTACTACCTCCTTATCTTTTCGTATCCTTATTACGTTAGCGCCTACTATCACCGTAAACAAGTAGGTGCCAGTTTGAAGAGAAGGATATCTCTTGCTTTGCTCTGGTTGGAAAAGCTCCTTACATCTTTGGAATGCAGGTTCTACGTGTTCGTACTATTAGGAATTTGCTTGTTATCTTTCCTATGTCATAAAAACGAAATGCTCAAATATATCTTACCACGATTATGACTGATAAAATGGTGATTTGAGTGATATCGCTTCATATTGTAAAGATACGAGCCGGCCTTCGGAGACCCGTGGTGAACGTAGTAGTGTATCATATCGTATATTAGGTAACCTGAAACATACAATAATTTTAAATACCTTTATTATTTATTGTTATAATTTATTAACACATTTCCTCATGAAGCATAACATAATATGGCCGAGTCCTGGGTATTTATAACAATAATAAATATCCCTGGACAAGTTAAACAAATTTAATTAACCCCAAAGTTATAAGCTCGTGTTATGGGTGTTTGTCTCCGATTCTAATACACGGAAATACTTAAATAGATACCAGAATTAATTTAATAAACGACCAAGTGGATTATTCAGTATTTTTTTCTTTTGTTTCTAACCTAACTTAACTCTTCGGGGATATGCGCGTGAAGATACTTTTTTTATAAAAAACGTCATAATTCTTCGTCCCAACTAGCGTAATGTTTGATAGATACAGTGATATTTAAGGTACATATAACAGACTACTTTGTATGGATGCGACTCAAGTAAGGGTGGCCGTTTGTTTATCGTACAAGAACCTTAACACGAGGAAGGTTTTTTTTTACATGAAATTGTCTATTCAGTACCGCCTCGCCTTGTCAACAGTCTGTGCTGTCATTAAAAGGCTTAGTAGGTATTGAATCTCGATTATATGTAAATCGGAAACTGGAATCGGATATAATATTATCATTGTATGCACTCTTAAATACAGTACTAGCGAATTATTAACACGTACCTACCTTCTCTGTTATTATTTTTTAACTGCCTGCATGTTTTATTCCATACATTAATTAAATTGATTAAATTTATTCAGGTGTCTATTTAAATATTTCTATAAATTAGAATCGTTAACTAAGACCCACAATACAAGCATATAGTGTGCTTACGTTAGGTTTAGATTTAGTTTTTGTGATTTGTCCAGGGATATTTAACATTCATTTATTTTTATACATTTAGGATACAGTTGAGACAGGGTTTATTTATGTATTATTTGTTATAGTTGCAATGTGTAATGGTAGGTGTTTTAAGAGGTGTAATAGTGTATTACCGTATGACACAGAACAATATTACTCACAGAGCTGTTTGAGCTTGTCAAATATTATTTTAAGGTATTTTAACTGGTCTTTTTCTTCTGGGATCTCGGGTTCGATTCCGTGGTCGAGCAACAAAAAAGAATTGGGGTTTGGGGGAAATTTTCTAATAAAAAAATTTTGCTCGGGATTGGATATGTGCTCGGTTAGTGATAAGCTCGTGGGACCTTGTCGTGCCTCCTACCTCTACCTACCTCTTCGGGGATATGGGCGTGAAGATACTTTTTTTTATAAATCGCTAGTAATGTGTTCATTGTACCTAAAATGACATATTAGATTTCAGTTATCATGAAATCGAGTTTCAAGTGTAAGTCCACTATCCCGAATATTTGTCAAATTATTTTAAGCAAGGTTATAAAAATAACGACTACAGATAAACTTTGGACTTACCTATAATGCCACCAGTCATTTTGATTAGAGGGTAAGATAAGATTAGCTTAACTGGAACAAATATGATTAAAGCTATGACGATGGCTGGCACCGGTGGGAATACTTGCCTTAACCCATCGAAGGGAACCTGAAAAGCATACATCATTTATCATTATCACTACATAGTGAAGAACAAAGTCGCATCCTCTGTCCCTATATCCCCATGTCCTTTTGTATGCTTCACTCTTCAAAACTACGCAACGGATTTTGATGCGGTTTTTAATAGATAAAGTGATTGAAAAGGAAGGTTTATATAATATGTATATTTTATACCCGCGCGAAGCCGGAGCGGGCCGCTCGTTATGAACAATATGTACTTAATACATATCTACTCATTTACATATTTTTTGTATGATATTGGAAAGCAAACAAGCAATCGCATTTACTGATGGTAAGATATTCACGCCACTTAGAGACACCAAAGGTTTTTACGATGCTCTAGCAAAAGTAAGTTTACCGGCTACCTTATCCTCCAAATCGGAACACGTTAACGGCAAGCACTGACGTATTGGCGGCAGAAATAGGTAAAACGTTGGTACTAATCCGGGCCAGTCATTTAGTCAGTCAGGAAACTTTACCACCTAGTCAGGTGTCACGGTATTAGTGACGGTAAGACTATACTCACCTTTTACATGTTGCCTGGCAGGAAGGCAGGCAGAAGAAATGAATGTGAAGGAAGCTAGGCAGGACCGCAAGGATCGATACATGTGGCACTCGGTTCTCTCTGCTAACCCGATAAGAGATTTGGCGTGAAGGTGTGTATGGCGTGTACATTTCTTCATGGCATACGATAGCCAATAATCACACGGCTCCTCTAATTGCAAGTTTCAACCGCGGGCTATAGACAACTAAATAAGATGTTATACGTGTTGCCCTTCCTAGGTAGGTAGTAGTAGGTAGGCGTAATGTGTTAGTGGAAGTGAAGGAATGGATCCCTACACGGGCAAGTTGCTGCAAAGCTAGTAGGCTGTGCCACAACTTTTATATGACTGAATAGGTTCAATGTTCCCCCGTGTTAGTCCGGGCTCCTTTGAAGAATAGACCATCTGCCTTCCTGCCAGGCAGCTCGTAAAAAGCGAGCATAGGTTCACCGTCACTAACACCGTGACATCTGACTAGGTGGTAGAGTCGCAGCGACTCGCCCGGATTGGTACCACTGCCTTGCCTATTCCTGCCGCCATAACGTCAGTGCTTGCTGTTGACGTGCTCCGGTTCGGAGGGAATCTTTTGCTCTAGGCCTAAAATCCCGGCCTTATGTTGGCAACGCATCATTACCAACCTTTTGTGTCTCTAGGCGGCGTGAATTTTTTACCATCAGGAAATCCGTCTGTTCGCCTAATAATATTATGTAAAAAATATGTGTTTCGCCGACATTCGTTTACGTTCACAAAAATCTAATGTCTTCTTTACTAATTTACTTACAAAGAGGAAAGATTTGATTTTTTGTTTGTTTGAAATGAATAGGCTCCGAAACTACTGAACAGATTTCAAAAATTCTTTCACCTTAAGAATGCTACATTATCCCCGAGTGACAAAGGATTTGTTTCAGGCGAAGCTGAATGAAACTGCTAGTCTTATATATTTTTAGGATTCAATTTCTTGAAATCTATAGGTAATTAGTGTCAATGGGATTAACTAGGAAGTACGCTCTTTCAAAAACAGAAGTTTAAAATCCATTTACAAATGATGAAGAAAACAATTAACATATATAAATGTATGGGAGACGACCAAGTAACGTCCTCATTTTTTGAATGTCATTACACATACATAACAATATATGAGTTCTAAATTAGTAAATACAAGTTGGTCGCCCGATGGTCGAAATTCGACCATAACACATTTTAATATCTAGTTGATAAGAACGCCAATTTTATTTCTCAAGACCAACTACTTTGTTTCCAAACTCTATGGTACGCCATCTGTGATTTTTATCGTTATCATCGATTTATTTGTTTGTGTGTGTGTCAAATGCATGGTAGTGTGGGTAATGTTTTATTTATTGATGCAACGTACTTTATAAGCATTATTATTGAAAAATATTAGCATTCTGCACTTCTCCTACACATAAACTATAAGTGTGCCAAATTTTATCCTCTTCCGTCAGCTAGATTTTCGTAAAAAGGGGTGCAAACTTTTTGTTTTACATATTAATATATAGATAATAATGAGTTCTTATGTAGCTACATACTAACCTTGTGGTGCATTCCATGTATGAGAAAATGAGCTTGTATCATTTTCACTGAGGAGCCAGGGTCAAAATGAAACACCCATCTGTGCAGGGAGTACTCCAAGAACGTCCATAATATCACACCTATTGACATGTGCTGAAAATATTCCCATACTGTAAGCCTTTCTTTACAATCCTCTGAAAAAAATACAACGCGGTATTAAAAATTTGATGATAAAACTCTAAGTTTATCAATTAGCTAAAGGTTGGCCCGGGCTCCTTTGCAGAATAGACCATCTGCCTAACTGCCAGGCGGCTCGTAAAAGGCGAGCATAGGCTTACCGTCACTAACGTAGTAGAGTTTCGCAGCGACTCACCCGGATTGGTACCACCGCCTTACCTATTCCTGCCGTCATAACATCATTAGGTGTTCCGGCCCGAGGGTAAGGTAGCCGGTTAACTTACTTTGCTCGAGGCCTAACGTCCCGGCCTCAGTTGGCAACGGTGAACGGACCATACAACCTTTGGTGTGTCTAGGCGGCGTTCGATTTCGAACCCGAACCCGAGACCTCATGCAGTCAAGTCCAACACCCGGACCGCTCGACTTCAGAGGCGATTAATTGATTATTTATTATTATTAATAAATTAGAGGCCATAATTATTTTGTTGTACATCTACTAAACTATACATCTATAAAGCTCGGTGAAGTTGCATAAAATCGCGAGATTAGCAACAATTTAGTCATTCAAAAAAAAAAAAAAACATCTACACGCCCATGTCCCCGCAGAGGTATGCAGGGGCACAACCAGGGCACCCTCGACTACACAGACGCTACTGAAGTACGACCACGGACATTCTAATGCTGTTTATGACATTGTCACAGGAGACGAAACGTGGATTTATAGTTTTGAACCCGAAGAAAAACAGCAATCTTGTGAATGAGTGTTTAAAAATGAGAACAGGCCAACAAAAGTGAGACAGGCGAGAAACGTTGGTAAAAAAAATGATCGCTTTTTTTTCTCAGCTACGGGTCCCATCTGTACAATTCTTTACGAAAAAGTACATCTCGTCACTCATCCTGCGCAGAAACCCGACGTAGCTCCATGTGATTTCTGTATTTTCCCCCAAATTGAAGATTTGATGAGAGGTTTTAATTTTACCAACTCCGAAGAGGCAGTGATAGCGTTCAATCATCACGTAGAAAACATGCCTTCAGATCTGTGGTCCTCCTGTTTTAAAAAATGGTTCGATCGCAGGAAAAAATGTTTCCCTTATCCTTTTTTGTATTTATAATAATGATATAGATAACTAAATTATACAAAATACATTATGTATACGTATAATTTAGGTACTCGTATTTTTTATGTGATAAGATAACTAACGGTTATCCTGATGGTAAGATAAAACTGTGGCCTGTAAACGTAATAGATATTGTAGGTGCATCGCTGTCTTACGACCAAGGTGTGATGCCAGTAATGCAAGTCTACCGGCTACCCTACCCTCTTCGGAACATGGCACCGTTATTACGCGGCATGATTTAGCTTGACAATGGATTCCGGAAGGTAAATAAAATTATTTGATTTGCAATTTTCCGTCAAAAATATTTTTTTTAGATTTAAGTATGGATTTCCGCAAAGCAACGCCTTCTTCTATCAAGATTCCGGAAGTTGTATCACATCAGTTTACTACTTGTGTTCTTGTCGGTAATGACCCATGTCACCGTCGCTCGTCTCTTACGAGGTCCTTGAGAGGCAGATGGTCTATTCTACGCAAGAGAGCCGGACTAACACAGGGGTAAATGTGTATGGAGGGATATGCCTATGTTAATATAATCGCCTCTGTGGTCTAGCGGTTTGGCATCGGACTTGACTTCTTGAGATCCTGGGTGCGGCAATAAAAAAAATTAGAAAATGTGTATTTTAAATTTTCTAATAAAATTAATGTTGTCCAGGATTGGATATGTGCCCGGTCAGTCTTACATTGTGATAGGCTTGCCACCTATCACAATGTAAGACTAAGTGTCATCGGCTAGTCGTTTGTGTTCTGGTTGTGCCTCTGACTACCCTTTCAGGATATGGGCGTAAATATACTTTTTTTTAATCTTCAGAATTTCTTACGTTTCCGTAGTTCAAGCTTCCAATCACAAAAAATGAGTAAACATTAAAAAATATACACAGCTATCTAATATAGCTAACTGGCAAAACAAATTCGGCTTCGCAGAAGTGATTTTTTACATTAAACAATTTACTCATACTCCTTCTTTGACAAATTTTCTAACATTGAAAAAGGATCGAAATAGGATGAGGCTTAGAAGGAATTTAAGTCTATCAGATACAATGAATAAGTACAAGAGGTGGAAAGCGACTTTAACTTATACTTTATAATGATCCAGCACTCACCATCATGTACGTATGTGAGGAATTGGGAGACGCCAATGTAAATAATAATTGGCAACCACACAGCAGGAACCAGATACCATGGTGTAAAGGTCAGACCTTCCAACAGGGGGCTGGAGAAGAGACGACATTCCCTGTAGACAGCGGTATTCACCCATTTGTCATAGTCTGGTGCTATCTTGTGCAACTGCGACAATATCGGCTTTGACCAGTCGAGTCTGCTCTGAAAAAGATGACAATATTAAGTCTATCTTATAATTTTTTAATGTTACAAACACGGAAGCTCGGCAACACACCATTTTTGTTATATAAGTGACGTATTTTTCTCACCGTTTGCTTGTTTGCCTGCCTTTATCTATTTTCCCCATTTTGCGTGGTCTTCGCATCACGCCTGAAGGGATGGACCAATTTCGATAATTCTTTTTTTGTTGTGTTGGTTATTTAAAGGAGAAGGTCCTTGAGAAAAATGGCAAAATTGTAAGGAAAATGGAAAAAAACAATGCTTTAATCTATATAAACTATTAGAAGCTGTACAGCTATACGCAGTTCGCGGGGTCAGCTAGATAGGTTAAAAAAAATCTTATATAGGTAATTTGTTCTAGACATTTTTATCTTATAGAATCTATACTAATGTTTCTGTTCTTATGGAATGAGTTAGCATATACATAAGTCACGTTTAAGTTTGCAACAAGTTAACAATTAACTGAAATTGTGTTTGCAACGTAAATTATGGTTGCATGTGTGTATGCGACGGAGGTAACAAGTGAGTGAGTGTGTGATTGTGTATGTGTATTCGCCCGTGAATGCATGTGTTGCGTGACGCATAAACTCTTTATCCAATCCTTCTGGAATATAAAAACACCGCATACGCCACCCCGGTGTTCTTAAAGGTATGCTCCGTGTTTCCGTCCGGTGCGCTTTGTCCAGCCTTCATTTGACATTTAAACGTCGTCGAAGCGAAAACAAAGTAGACCACTGTATGCTTAACATTGCATAATCCAAATTTATGGCCAGCTGTTAGATGCGGCGGAAATGTGTTACTTACACCATTTAGTTTTTTATGTAAATAAAGATTTTCAACAATGAAGCTAATTGCGATATTCCTCTAAGAGACAAGCTAAAGAATTTACAATTGCCTAACTATTAACACTTTATAATCGCTGAATTCTGCTACAGCATCAAACATCATCAGTATCAACCAGCGTCCAACCCAACCCACGTTATAATACAAAACTGCATAACAGCTTGAGCTAGAACGTTATTATAAAATTTTAGTTTCCGGCTCCATATAAAACGAATGAATTTTGACGTCAAATGGCGTCATGTATTATTTGGGCACGCAACACGTCTTCGTCATAGAACTTTTTTTTCTATAACCTAGTCCAAGGTAATGTTACAATCAGGTAAACCTTGCTCTAAAGTTTGAGATAATATAGCATAAAAGTATCACGGTAAGGCACCATCGGGTCTTGCTCGAATACCCTGTCGACTTATACTACGAAGTCCGTAAGTCCGAAACAAAGTCCGAAGTTTGCAAAAGATCTATTTGTAACTAGGATGTTCTTTATTAATGTTGACGGTTGCAGCGTTAAATGGCCGTAACACAATAGTTGTTCACTAGCTGCTGATTACTAGGAGGACCATCGGCGTACAATAAAAAAAACTTACATACAGTACAATAATAAAAAGTTACCCTACTTTTTAAGCCAACCCTTTCCACATTTAAAATGTTTTGTATTTAAGTATACTTAATTTAGTATCATGGTTGAATGTTATCACATCATATCTATATTTCCTTATGTTTTTCCAACTAATGAGGTTAGAATCAGAATCAGAAATATCTTTATTCATTTGAACCATACAAGTGTTATTTCTGCGGGTCGACATTTTTTAAACTACCACCGGATCGGAACGCGGCCACACACTGAGAAGATCAGGCGAAAGAAACTCAGCGAGCTAGTTTTTTTTTCAATAATAATAATTACAATATAAACTAGATTAAAAATATAAATTACAATCTTACTTAAACTGAAATTAAACGTACAACAAATCATATTACAAATTGCAGTGGGAGATTGAGACCTCAACTCCCAAGCATGTTCATCTTCCAAATACTCTGAGACCATATAATAGCCTCTTTGACATAATTTTGCTTTTAGACATTTAACTTATTTTAAGGTAGATCTCTAATACCAATGGGTAGCTTATTGTAGAAACGTATACATTGACCCAAAAATGATTCACAAATTTTATAGAGACAAGTTTTGTATGCGGCTAGATTATTTTTATTACTCGTATTAATATCGTGAACATCACATTTTTTGTGAACATACATAGATTTTTTAAACATACATTAAGTTCTCATAAACTGAACTGAACAACTGAAGGTTAAAATATTTATTTCTTTGAATTTTTCTCGGAGGGAATCCTTTAATTTAAGATTATAAATAGCTCTTATAGTTCTTTTCTGTAATACAACTATAGTATTTATATGTGCAGAATTTCTCCAAAGAAGTACCCCATAAGACATTAAACTATGAAAATATCTAAAATATACTATTCGGGCCGTTTCAACATATGTTAATGTTCTTATTTTTTTACTGCAAATGCTGCTGAACTAAGCCTATTTGCTAGTTTATCAATATGAGGGCCCCATTGTAATCAATTGTGATGCCTAAAAAAAGGGGATTCATCCAGATCCAGTTTAGATCCATTTAGTTGTACATTGGAATCTACTATCCTATCATTGGGCATTGAAAATCTAAATTCTAATACATTTCGTCTTATTACCATTTAAAAGAAGATTGTTAACTGTAAACCAATGTACAACTTTGGATATCGCATTGTTCACTTTGTCATACTTACCTAATTGTCTTTTTACTTTAAATATAAGTGAAGTTTCAATGTGAACAAAAAAATACGTCATAAGGTAAATCATTTATATATACAAGAAACAAAAATTGACCAAGAATAGAGCCCTGCGGGACGCTAATCGTAACCACAGAACCCGAAGAAGTTTTACCATTTATTTTAAGCCTCTGAACTTTATCGTTCAAGTATGATTATGTGTTTATTTTCCCTAGGAATATACTCGTATAGTAAACTAAATCAACTAATATGGTACAATGATAATGACTTGTTTCGGTTACGTAAGTGTGTTAGGGTTGTCAGTTATTATAAATACGTGGTTCTGAAGATGTTCCGATATGCGCTTATGGTATCATACATTATTGTAAGAATTCAGACTGTTATATAATATGAAATTTTTAACTTGTGTTTAAAATTTTAAGAATGAACATTTATTTGAAAATCAGACTGTGTATACTTTTCATTAGATGATTTGAAGATTATCTAGCACTAGTAGTTATGCAATTATCTAGTACTTACTACATTCATAAAACCAGCAATTATAGCAGCTACAAAATTGCTCTGATCGTAGGTTAAAATGATAGGATTAAATTTTTGCAATTTCCTTGTTTTACTGTCATGCACATACTAGGGCTGTCGCAACAGTTTTTTTTTTTAAATATGCTCTTTTGATAAAATATCACTATGTTTTTACTGTGTTTGTCTTGTTGGGCATTCATGTTATTTACGTGTGCATTTCACCCATTTGATATACATTTGTATGCTGACTTGTTCTTTTTTGTCAGTGTCAAAAAAACGATGATGATGGCCATAGACACAAATTGTCTTAAAATAGAGACTATCAAACTGCATAAGCCAATTAATAAGTTTCTCATCTGGTTAACATTATAACATCTACGCGTGGCTTTGATGCCGAGATCAACAGTAGGACCAGTGCAGCATTAAAGAAGCTGTGTTCCATGGTCTTCTCCTCTCACTACCCAAAGCTAACTACAGAAGACTGACTCTTCTGTGTGTATGTCTATTGTGCTGCTGAATTTTCTTTGTTCCTCCATTATCTAGAGTATATACCGCTATCAGTTGTGGATTCGATACTCTTTATAATTTTAACCTAAGCACATCTTTTACTCAAACTTGTATAGGGCAAAAAAAGCATGGTGGACAACTCCTTCGACACATAGATGTACAGAAGCGCCACATGAAAAAATACAACATTAAGCATTCTCGAAAGTTTCTGTGAAGGTTGAACAACACAGCGCAAGCAACTAAATTGTAAATAATCAGTAAGTTCGAAGTTCAGTAAAAAGCAGATGTCGACGCCAAGTGCGAGGAGTAAAAGGCTAGTCCACTTATAGCCACAACCTTTTATTATAAAACTTGCAAAATTGCATAGGTGGGTTTGATGCATAAATCGACTACATTACCCATATTTGAGCGCATCAGTGTCAACCTGACTAGGATTCCACTTTGGTCAACGTGTTTGAAAATCATCAGATCATCATAATACCCGAACAGATTGAAAATAATCGAAATAATACGTACGACAATGAACTCTGCGACACCGATTTTTAACTATTTAAAAACAAGTATGTCTCAAGTAGACCAAGTTTAATGTAGTTTATTAAGTGCTCGTATTACAAAAACTAAATTTGAATACTGACTTATGTAAAAGTGCGCGTGAAAAAGTTGTGCTCACTTGTGAAATTTTCCTACCATCTATACAAACATTCAGGGATAAAAACAAGTAGGTACATATCCAAACATATTTAAAACACGTATTTATAACTAGCTGCGCCCCGCGGTTTCACCCGCGTAAGTCCCAATCTCGAGGGAACTCCGGGATAAAAAGTAGCCTATATGTTATTCTGGGTCTTCAGCTACCTACATACCAAATTTCATCGTAATCGGCTTTGTAGTTTTTGCGTGAAAGAGTAACAAACATCCATACATCCATACATCCATACAGACAAACTTTTGCATTTATAATATTAATAGGATAACTAACAACACATACGTGACCGAATTAAGTCATTATAATTGTACCATATTGATTGGGTTTACAAAATTCCTAATTAAAATAAACACATAATCAACCTCATTAGTTGGAAAAAGATAAGGGAACATAGATATGATGTGGTAACATTCAACCATGATACTATTTTTAATATAATAAAATACAATACATTTTAAATATGCAAAGGGTTGGCTCAAAAAGTAGGGTTACTTTTTATTATTGTACTGTATGTAAGTTTTGTTATTGCACGCCGACGGTCTTCCTAGTCCGTTTCATTCAGGTCACCTGCGATCAATCAGCAGCTAGTGAACAACTATTGTGTTACGGCCATTTAACGCTGCAAACGTCAACATTAATAAAGAACATCCTAGCTACAAAAAGATCTTTTGCAAACTTCGGACTTCGTTTCGGATTTACGGACTTCGTAGTATATGTCGACCGGGTATTCGAGCAAATGAGACCCGATGGTACCTTACTGTGGTGCGTTCATGCTATATTATCTCAAACTTCAGAGCAAGGCACACATAATCTGATTCCTTAGACTAGGTTATATGTAAAAAAACGTGGTATGACGAAGACACCAATTGTTTAATTTTGAAATGTAATAATAGAACTGTACTTGCAAGTCACTGATCACTCTCTATTAATAAAATTGATAACTCATTGATAGCCTAGTCGCGAATTTAAAATTATTTCCGCGTGTCAAAACAATTGCCTTTACAATTAACGATATTAATATAAATACTTATAAACCGAACCGAGGCCAATTGTATGCTAAAAAGTAATAAAAATTTACTCTTTATTATTAGATTATAGTTCAAGCAAAACTTAAATGCTCCTCCGAAGTAGGTAACGTGTCGTTGCGCAGAATTAGCGTAATACGTCTACGTATGATAGATTGTTCAATACGGGAAGAGCCAAAGGTTTTGTTTTTTTTTTGAGAATTTCTCTTTTCTTATGATGTTGGATCGGGTCGAGAATTGACAACTTAAGATTTTTTTATCTTAACTTTATAACAATAAACGTGTGATTATTGTGTTATAACTATTTTCATGGAAAAATGACACTCAACCTAAATTAATGGATTCTTTGCAATTTTTGTTTTTCTTTTAATATTTTTTTGTGTATATTCCATCAGTGTGAGTGAAGAATTGTAATTATTGTTGGTAGATATATTTTCCTATTACGTTACTTAAGTTTAGTCCCGTATAATAGTAGAATTGTATGTCGTTTAATCAATTAAAATTAAGCTAAGTAAGTAATTGAAATAATTTTTACTCCTTGTTTGTTTTCATTTTATTAAAGAAAAACTCAGAATACTCGCCATTTTCACAGTTCGCATAATCCGGATTTCAATTAGACAACATAGCACAAATCCGGAGTTTAGAATTTTGCAATCTCTAGCAACATATAAGACAGATTTTATTTTAACAAATCACGCCTGGTAATATGTTAACTGATAGTAAAGCGGCTCTACCAATCTGAATAACATAATGCAACATTTACAAAAGTTTATTTTACCAAATCACAGCTGGCATATAGTAAAGCGGCTCTACCAATAGCGGCTAACCCCCTTTAATGACAGTTAAGCGGCTCTATCACTCTTAGCATGTCATAATTCTCACATGTATAGACAGTAAAGTTGCTATGTCAATTTGGATACCTTAGTCTTTCCCATGAGTTCGGTAAGTTACGTGTCGAAATCTATAACACTTTTGGTCTAAAAATGTGTTTCTCTTAGTTACCAATAGAGGCGCTGTTTAAAGTTTTCATACAAATAATTTACTGAGACGGTAGCTTGACAAGCCGTAAACTCATGGGAAAGGCTCTTAATGCAACATTAACGATAGTCTGTTCTTGTTCATAGTCATATAAACGGTTATACCACTTTTGGCAAATCACAATTATCAAATTCATTATTTGTAAAGCAGCTCTACCAATCTGAATCTGTACTATTTTCAGGTCGGACCTTTGATAGTCAGTTAAGCGGCTCCCTCATTCTATGGAAATCGCGACACATTTAGTAAATAAAAATAACTACGTCAAAAAACCGCCTTCAAAACTAAAAGTAAAAATAATTAAGATTTAATATTAATTATATGCTATCTATTATTTATATGTGCTATTAGGTTCAAAGTCGGTTCTTTAACATAGTGATTTTTATTTACTACTTTTTAGTTTCTTGCTGATATGACTCAATTTAATAAAAGCAAACAGCGGGATAGGTGATAGTAGTAATAAAATAAAAACTAATGGGCCTACCTGAATTAAATTTGATGGGACCAATTCGAAACTATTGTGCATCAAACAAAAAAAGAATTACGTAAATCGGCCCAGAAACCTCGGCGAAATCGGTGTACATACAAAAAAATATATACCGGCCGAATTGAGAACTGTGTCTCAGTTCTGTTGAAAAGCACCTTCCATAATAAAAACAGTAAACAATTCCGTGGTAGCGTAAAAAAACAACCTAATATTCACTAGGTGGTAGATTTCACTAGCCCGGATTGGTACCACCGCTTTAACTATTCCTGCCACCTAAACGTCCAATGTTTGCCGTTGACGTGTTCCGGTTCGGAGGGTAAGGTAGCCGGTAAACATACTTTTGCTTAAGGCCTAACATCCTGGCCTCAGGTTGGCAACGCACCATTACCACCTTTGGTGTCTCTAGGCGGCGTTAATTCTTACCATCAGGAAATCCTTTTGCTAGTTTGTCTTCCATTATCATGAAAAAAAAATTACAACGATAAGGAGGCAACACTGATCATTAATATTAGATATCAATGTGGATAATGACAAAAAGGTCATCACGCCTCTATTATGTCTTACAATGACAAAGGGCACTCTATTTAATATACGGTATTCAAACACACCACTTAGAAGGTAAACACAGGTTAATATCTGACAGAAATTATACTCCGATTAGTACTTTATGATTGTGAGGTACATATTATAGTAACGCATCGCAAACAAACCTCTAGCATGAACGTCTATCGACTACTTGACAACTATGTTGAAGTCATTAAAGAAGTATACTGTGATTAAAGTGTGAAATTGAAACCTTGCGTAATATACTATTTTGGTATTACTCCTAACAACAGTTGTTAGTTTGTTTGTCTTTCTTTTGTGTCAAGACAGTTGCACCTATTTCAATACGTTTTGGTGCGGAAATATTTTTTTATGGTATTGAAAGGCAAACAAGGAGACGGATTTCCTGATGGTAAGAAATTCACGCCGCAAATACTTAGTCACCAAAGGTGGTAAATGTACGTTGCCAACCTGAGACCGGGATCTTAGGCCTCGAGCAAAAGTAAATTTTAGCGGCTTCTTCATCCTCCTAACCAGAACACGTCAACGGCAAGCAGTGATATTGTGCCGGCAGGAATAGATACATCGGTGGCATTAAATTGGGCGAGTCGCGGCGAAACTCTACCACCTAGTCAGATGTCACAGTGTTAGTGATGGTAAGCCTAAGCTCGCCTTTTACGCACTGCCTGGCAGGAAGCAGATGGTCTGATCTGCAAAGGAGCTCTGACCATCACTTTACTTAGATGTGATCCAATGTAAAGTTGGGTCTTAGTACTCCTAGGGTCAAAAGGGTTAACGTGGAACTGAATAATTAATTAAGCGCAGTAGAACTAAAAAAACCGACTACAATTATTTTGTATGGTACCATATGCCTCGTGCTTTGATAATATTTCTTTTTAAGATAACAAATGATTCCGCAATGGTCTCACACTTATCATAATATTTTTTATGGTATTGGAAGGCAAACAAGGATACGGATTTCCTTATGGTAAGAAATTCACGCCACCTAGCGACACTAAAGGTAGAAATGGTGCGTTGCCACCCTGAGGCCAGGCTGTCAGTTTACCGATTATCTTCCCGTCTGACTCGGGACACGTTAACAGCAAGCACCGACGTTATGGCGGCAGGAATAGGTAGGGCGGTGGGACCAATCCGGGCGAGTTGCTGCTAAATCCCGGACCAACACGGGGATAGTTATATTAAATAGTTCAAGAGTTTGGCGAAGAACATCCAAACAAAGTTTTCCAATCCGACTGCATTTTACGCGATTTTTACTAACAAACGAATTTAGATGGTTCCTTTTTGGGATGGTAAGTCACGATGGTGGACGAGGTGCAGAAGATTGAGACTATAAATTACCACTACCAGGCACATTTGGGAAGTCTGCGCACGCGCATCCGTGTCTAAACAAACCTTATCACAAGGTCACTGTTAAACCCCAATAACAAGACCTTCACGATATACAAAGTGGTAATTTTATGGTAATTAGGAATGAAATTCAACAGTTTATTAGACCGCTGTAAATAGCGTTGGACTGGATCATATTTTACTCTATGACGAGTGGCTTTATTAGGGACCGTTCATAAATAACGTATTTTCCCCGTGTTGGTCCGGGCTCCTTTGTAGAATAGACTATCTACCTTCCTGCCAGGCAGCTCGTAAAAGGCAAGCATAGGCTTACCGTCACTAACACCGTGACATCTGACCAAGTGGTAGAGTTTCGCAGTGACTCACCCGGATTGGTACCACCGCCATACCTATTCCTGCCGCCATAACGTCATGACATGATCCGGTTTGGAGGACAAGGTAACCGGTAAACTGACTCTTGCTCGAGAACTAACGTCCCAACCCACCATTACCACCTTTGGTGTCTTTAGGTGGCGTAAATTCGTCTTCGTATCCGTATTCGTAAATTCCAACAGGAAATTCGTCTGCTTGTTTGCCTTCCAATATCATAAAAAAATACGTAAGGCCTTATAGCTTAAGTTTAGGGATTAGGGGGTGTACCGATCCACCTCTTCCAGAAGCGGATTCAATGTAAAAAGCACCCTAGCTAAACACCTCTTTGTCGTCCCTCTATTAGAGATAACTAGGTAGATAGATAGATCAGGACACTTGTACTTTGGCATGAATGAAATAATATGTGAGGAGAGTGAAGAAAGCAAGAAGGACCGAAGGAACAAGGAAATTCATGATGCCCCTCTGTAACCATATCTGACTGTGTATGTGTTTTAACAAAATATTTTTTTTTTGTTCTTACGCCTCTTAGTAATCTCAAGCCCCTAGGCACCTGCCTATTTTGCCTTAGGGATAATACGCCTGTGACCTCTTCCCTATCTGTATGTGCAGTGTATCAGGGTTCCCAACCTTCCCGGAATACCCGGGAGACTCCGGTATTAATTGTATACTTCCCGATTACATAAAAGATTTTCCAATTAAAAAATGTGTTAAATTAAAATAACATAAAAAAAGGTTATAATACATATAT
This sequence comes from Calephelis nemesis, assembly GCA_002245505.1. Classification (NCBI taxonomy): domain Eukaryota; kingdom Metazoa; phylum Arthropoda; class Insecta; order Lepidoptera; family Riodinidae; genus Calephelis; species Calephelis nemesis. The sequence goes on from NJDD01009309.1 coordinate 32,263, forward strand.
TAAAAAATTTAGCGGGAATAATTCTTTGAATTATTTGTTACTCGTGCCACTCTCTTACAAATGTAATGGTTATTAATTTAATTATTCTTTCTTTTTTTAGTTTTGGCATTCACAATAGTTATTTGCCATTAGTCAAGTAGAAATTTGAATTAATTATAATTAGTCATAAGTCGTAAGTCGTCAATAAGTCATGTCAGGGTCTTGGGTAAAGCGGTGGCCTCATTACTCAAGCTTATGTAGTGAGATTTGGCGGCAACGAGGAAATACACGATACGCTAGTTTCTTCATAATTATTTCATTTGTGCACTTTCGCTGTACAAAATGCCACCAAAATTGACTAATTTCACTTACTTTAAACACGAAATTCAATAATAGTAAAAAAACCTTTAATCACCTTTTCTCTTGATGGTGCTGAAACTTTTTAAATATTGTATACATCAACGTGCTATAAATAAGTAAATGAGACAAGGCCGCTGAGTTCCTTCCTCCGGATCTTCTCAGTTTGTGGCCACGTTGCGATCTGGTTGCAGATTTAAGCATTTCAAAGCGTATTAGGTATTTTTGTTTGAAAACTGACGTGATTGAGACGGTTCTTATTTAAAACTAATATGTTAGTATGTTTTGTCGGGGGCTTTGAAATTTTATTTCAGTTTTTAATTTTCTATAAAACCTATAATTTTATTTATTACATGTATATATGTACAATCTAGGTATTCGTTTATAGTTAAGACTCGTATACGTAAAAATAACCACGTTATTTAAAACCAACTTTAAAACTAAAGAGTAAAAAATAATAAAAATTAATATTATTTATATACTATAATATAATATATACCCATAATAGTTCCATGTGCTATTTATTAATAAATTTGAAGTCAGTGCCAAGCCAAGGTAATAATTTCTTATAATATAATTATTAGTTTAAGGCTAAGACTTACTTATACTTACTTATAATATAATTAATAGTTTAAGGCTGGGCACCGACTTCGAACCTATTGGTAAATGGCACATACGAGTATAATTAATAGGTAGTATATAATTAATATTAAATATTTATTATTTTTAAGTTTTTTAGTTTTGAAATTGGTTTTAATTAATATACTTATTTTTATTTAATACTTTTTAGTTTCTTGCTGATATGATTTAATTTAATAAAAATAAACCACGGGATTGATGAAAGTTGATGAAAGATGCTCATAAAATAAAAACTAATGGGCCTACCTGAATCAAATTTTTATGGGAATCAAAAAACGAATCACGTAAATCGGTCCAGAAACCTCGGAGAAATTGGTGTACATACATAAAAAACATACTGGTTTTTTTACCTCTTTTTAAAAACTAACTGTTGCCCGCTGCAGGCGCTGCTGCATTCACATATTAAGTTATTTACTTATTTAAAATCAGGATAAAAGGCTGTACCAATATGTCATTCTCCATAGCCTAACCACTTTCTTTAATAAAAATAATTAAAATCAATTTAACCGTTGAACATGAAAAGTCACGTTTAACAGTACTAGAATTAATTTACGCAAAATAAATGAATCATTGTTAGATAAGATAGTGTTTTTTTAAAACTAGAATTTAACATGCTAATCTACAAAAGTAAATTGAAGTCTGAAATATTCCTGATAAGGCAAAGGCCACATACATTCACGCCAAGATTGTCAGGTGCGATGTCTGAGCGGCTGAAACTAGAGGGTTAGACTAAGAGTGCTAGTCTCGAAAGTATTAGGAAAGTGACTACCCCATCGCTCATTAATGAAATAATAGTGGAATAGAGTCGTTAGTCGGGGACTAGTGCCTCGCCATGTGCCTATGCCATATCGCTTAGGAATGTGAGGACCCCATCGCTCATTAATGAAATAATAGTGGAATAGAGTCGTTAGTCGGGGACTAGTACCTCGCCATGTGTTTATGCCATATCGCTTAGGAATGTGAGGACCCCATCGCTCATTAATGAAATAACAGTGGAACAGAGTCGTTAGTACTGGACTATCCCCTCGCCAAGTATTTGTGTCGTATCGCTTAGGAATGTGACGACTCCATCGACCGTTAATGAAATAATAGTGGAACAGAGTCGTTAGTCGAGGACGAGCCCATCGCCAAGTATTTCTGCCTTATTGCTTAGGAATGTGACGACCCAATCGCTCGTTAATGAAATAATAGTGGAATAGAGTTGTTAGTCGAGGACTAGCCCGTCGCCAAGTATTTGTGTCGTATCGCTTAGGAATGTGAGGATCCTATCGCTCGTTAATGAAATTTTAGTAGTACAGTCGTTAGCTGAGGGGCTAGTGAAATGCGGGCACACCTAAATTCATAGATCGTACGCGAACAAGGTTCGATTTCCAAAACAATGATGTACTTATCTGTGTCGTGAACATAAATACTTATTCGTATTTCGGGGTCTATGTGTTAGTAAAATATGTTGGTATCTAATTACGCATGTATAGAGACATATAGGTATTATATAATATTCATTTAATTATATATAATCATACCTATTATCAAAGAGAATATTTACTAATCTCTGGTATGTTTCTTACTGGTTACACAGAAAAGTGACTTGCGAACTAGTGTTAGATAAAACCAAACCAGGGTACTGACTATGTATCTCAGTTGCCAACTCGAAATGGAAAAGTGTACATCAAATATTTGCCAAATGACGTCATTTGTGTTTGCTATCTCTATTGTGTTACTGTTGGTCACTGGAGACAAAGAAAAAACAAAACACGTAATTTGACAGCTATTTGACGTACACTTTTCCATTTTGAGTTTGCAACTGAGATACATAATCTGCACTCAGGTTTTGTTAATTGAAGTAGAAGTTCATAGTTTAACAAAAGAAGTGCAAAAAAGATAACACTACGTCCAAAGTGTATCGCCAACCGGGCACATATCCGATTCCTAGTAACGTTGTTTTTATAAAAACATTGATAAATCTTTTTTTAACAGGAAGCGAAGCCGATACCTTATAACGTTAGGTCCAACATTGGACTGCTAGACGAGGCGAGTTATTAGCAACCTATTATATACCTATCGCCTCTGTGGTCTAGTCGCCCGGCGTCCGACTTAAATTTTTGGGATCCCGGATTCAATCCCCGGGTACGATGATGACGACGTACTACGATTTTTTGAGTAATCCATTATATTATTTTATTACATTACATTATGTCATTCTTAAGCTGCGAAAAAGGCAACAAGAAAAACTTAATGCACCCAACCAAAATATTTAAATCTTTGATCTTTCGAGGCCCTCTAAGTATAGGGGCCCTGGGCACTGGCCTCGTGTGCCCTTATGGTAAAGACGGTATTGGCAATAGCCTTGCCACCTATCACATTGTGGATTAGTATCTTCGGTTAGTCGTGCGTTCCCTGGTTTTACCTCTGCCTGCCACTTCGAGGATATGAGTGTTAAGATACACAACTAATATATATAGAGGTGTGACTGCAAGTTTTGGATACGATTGACCCAAATCCAATGAATTGCCTTGTTTTACCATGTATAAAACGTTTGCTATCGATTTGCAGAATAGTCATGGTGTCCACTCGCCCATAATTATTAATAGCTGTGCTTGAGGGGTGTGTTTAGCTAATTAATTATTCTTCTAATGTTATTTCGGTTCAATTAAGAGCGATCCCTAGAGCTACACTCTTACGACCAAAATTAATAACCTATCTAATATTAGAGATATAAAATAGCAATTAGTTGCCAGGTAACCGTTGCTTTTTTTATGATAATGGAAAGCAAACAATTAGACGGATTTCCTGATGGTAAGAAATTCACGCCGACTATAGACAACAAAGTGGGTAATGGTACGTATCCAACTTAAGACCGGGGTGTTAGGCCTCGAGCAAAAGTAAGTTTACCGGCTACCTTACCCTCCGAACCGGAACACGTCAACAGCAAGCGTTGGACGCTATGGTGGTATGAATAGGTAAGGCGGTGGTACCAATCCAGGCAAATCGCTGCGAAACTCTACCTCGTAGTAGGATGTTACGGTGTTAGTGACGCTAAACCTATGCTCGCCTTTCACGAGCTGCCTAGCAGGAAGGCAGATGGTCTACTCTACAAAGGAGCCCGGACCGACACGGGGACAAAAATATTTTTCAACAGTAACTAAAATGTCTTATCTTTAGATAAGCCTTTTTTATCTGTAGATAGGTTGTTAATATTGGTAGTAAGAGCGATTGGTGGAGCAACCGACGCTAAAACTAAGTAGGTTCGCAAATCGACATGTTTATTTGTTCTTTTTTTGAATTTTAATTCTTTTTTAATGAAAAGATTATAACTGATAATAACTCCATATAAATATTATGTCAATCCGTTCTGCACATTTCGAGTTATAGCCGTACCTACTTAAATAGGTAATTATTTGATAACCTAGCAGTGGTGTGCAAACTACGGCCCGCGGGCCAGATCCGGCCCTTGAGAAGTTATAATCCGGCCCGCCAAAGGTTTTTTTAGAAAAAATATGAATCTCCTTAAAAAAAATGATGGTCGAAATGTTAAAAGACTATTGAAATTTGAGCAATCAAGAAACTAAATCCATACTACTAATACTTCAAACTTGTATATATTGCGTATTTCATATGTTAAGACTTAATAAATAAATTTTATTTTAATTAAGGATTGTAAAATTAAAAATGCCTCATGTTATATTTATATAACGTTTTATAATCGTAATATTTTCTGCTATTTTTAGGTGTTTTAATAAACCGGTCCGCCTCAACATTAATTATAATTTACTGGCCCGCCACTACATTTTTTTTTAACTTACCGGCCCGCGGTCAAAAGAATTTGCCCACCCCTGAGTCCTAGACCGATACGACAATATAATTGAGATTGAAGTCAGTTTATTGTGCAGTTTTACTACGTTTTAAATTAAACATTTAAAAAGTAAAAAAATAAAAACAAGAGGCTTACAATTTTAATTCTTGGTACGATTTGGTATAAAAGTGATATATATTTTGAAATACTCGACGTTCTTTTGGATTTGAATTATTTTGTAAATATCAAAAAATATCTTAACGCCCATATCCCCGAAAAGTTGGACAGAGGTACAACCAACAACTGTTTTTAGACGACTTTTTTTAGAAATTAAAGTCATTGAGAGTCCGGAATAAATTACTTAAAAATTGTGGTAACTCAGTATGACATAAAAAATATTTTTCCCGTGTTAGTCCAAGCCCTCCATGTAAAACGTGTGAGACTGAGAGTGCTGTATCTGTGCAGCAATCTGCCGAAATAGGGATCCACCCCCTATTGCTGCCGCCACATTGAAATTATCATGTCCCGGTCTGGAGGGTAGGGTAGCCGGAAGACTTACACAATAGTTCCAAAACCTCGATTATAGGCCAGCAATGCACCTGCTGTGCGACGTAACATCTATGCCACCTATACCCCACAGCCCACAGTTGTCTCTTATCATCAGAAGAAAAGCTTGTCGAGAAAAAAAGACAAAAAAAGTTGAGAGGTGTCAAGGGACACCCGCATGGAAGGAAGTTCCTAACTCCATCAGCAATATCCGAAACGTGTGCAGAAATACTGTCAGGATTAATTATTTTTTAAAATATTTTTAAAGAAAGAAACACTTGTACATATTATTGTATAATTTATTACTTTGTAATTAATAGCCTACCGGTTTCGCTTATACATCATTACATGGGCTTAAACTTAAACAAAAATTACTTTTTTATTATTATTTTTGTTTATTACGTACAAAAAACCTACGTACACTCAACAAAAATAATAATCGCGACACCACAATGTTCAATGCGAAATAGAAATGAAAATATCTGGCTTGCTTTCTATAAGAGACAGACAGAGAAACATGCGCACGCCGTACAGCTTACAATAGCTTACTATAGAAAAAGTGTCGTTACAACTTTTCGTAAGAATTTTTTCCGTCTAGTCCCCTTTCACAGCTCGCTCCCATAAGGAACTTCGTTCCAATATTAGATTCATAGGTGTCCCAAATTTTGTTTTTTTATGATATTGGAAGGCAAACAAGCAGACGAATTTCACGACGGTTAGAAATTCACGCCGCCTAAGACACCTAAGGTGCGTTATGGCGCGTTGCCAACCTGAGGCCGGGTTGTTAGGCCTCGAGCAAAAGTAAGTTTACCGGCTACCTTATCTTCTGAACCGGAACACGTTAACGACAAACACTAAAGTTATGGCGAGTCGCTGCGAAACTCTACCATCTAGTTGTCACATTGTTAATGATGGTAAGCCTGCGCTCGCCTTTCACGAGCTGCCTGGCAAAAAGGCAGATAGCTTATTCTACAAGAAGCCAGGACCACACGGGGAAAATGTCGAATAATAACGCATATTCCCTTTTTCAACTGGCTTTCAAAAAAAGGAGGATGTTTTGAATTTATAAATGTATTAATTTACTAACAATTTTGACAATATTTTTTTTTGAATATTGTGATGAATCTTAATGTAGCTCATGAAATATTTAAATTTGTGTTTTCCGAAACTTATAAACAAAAATCTTTTCGTAGATGAAAATATGGTTTACTTTAATGGCATAACCATTGCTGTAATTTATTATTAATTTTGATGATTACTTATACAACCAAAAATGCAAATTCCAAAACCATGATGGCCCAAATATTGTTGTTAGTTGTTGAATTCGGGTAATACAAATGAAATAAATATGTACTTGCACTTGAAAGATAATATGAAGAACACCTGTTGTGGTGGATTTCCGTAATACCAATATCTTGACAGGGTGAAGTACGTCACTCTTACCGATAACAATTGTCATACCCACATGGATTTGGGGCCAAGACTTTTGGACAAGGAAAATGTAAGTAGCGCGCATGTGTGGGGCGCGGAAAACTCACTCAAAAGTCTCAAACCATCGGCTCTCACTTGCTTGAATACCTTGTTGACTTGTACAACTAAGTCCGTTGATTTGCAAAATATGAATGTTGACGGTTGCAGCGCAAAATCGCCGTAACACAATAGTTGTCTACTGGCTGCTGATTGATCGCAGGTGACTGGAATGAAACGGACTAGAAGGACACATCACATCTTAAAGCTTATCTGTTTTTGTCCTCGCCATTAAAATATTGTAATTGAGTATTGACACTCACTTGTAAGGTAATTAAACAATATCAAAACTTAAGGGTTCACTTTTAAATGAAGAAACACTTGTACTGTTTTACGTATCACTTATGCTTTATTATTTTATAAATAGCCTACCGGTTTCGCTTTTTACAGCATCATCAGGGCTAGAACTTAAATTAGCCACTTACTTTTAACTTCACTTTTAAGTCACTTTTTTTCCACTTTTGAAATGTTTTGTATTTAAGTCTACTTAATGTAGTATCATAGTTGAATGTTACTACATCATATCTATGTTTCCCATTATGTTTCCTCATGTTTTTTCCAACTAATAAGGTTAATTATTTAACTTTATTTATTTAACGTTATTTTCTGCAATAAAGTCAACTTAATCATTTCATAGGGTATATATTTATAATGACTTGTTTCGGTCACATAAGTGTGTTAGGGTTGTCAGTTATTATAGTAAATACGTGTTTCTAAAGATGTTTGGATATGTACTTATTTTTCTATCCCTATATGTTTGTATAGATGGGGAGAAAATTTTGCAAGTGAGGCACAGATTTTCCACGCGCGTTTTTAAATAGGTCAGGCTTAAACTTTAATTTTTGTAATACAAGTAGGTTTATACCTACTGTTATTAGCACTTAATAAATTACATTCAACTTGGGCTACTTGAGACATACTTGTTTTTAAATAGTAATAAATCGGTGTCGAAGAGTTCATTGTCTTTCGTGTTATTTCGATTATTTTCAATCTGTTCGGAATTATGATGTTCCGATGATATTCTACCATGGTGACCAAAGTGGACTCCTATTCATGTTGGGACTAGTGCGCTCAAACATGGGTAATGTGTGCATAGTTTGCCGTCCATATAATAAAACATTGTGGCTGTAAGTGGACGAGCCTTTAACTACTTGCGCTTGGCGTCAACATCTGCTTTTCACTGAACTCCGAACTCACAGATTCGCCTATTTACAATTTAGTCGCTCGCGCTGTGATGCCAAACCTTAAAATTAAATATAAAATAAATTTATAAAATTAATTATTTGTATTGGGAGAAGAGGTAATGCAAATTCAATCACAATTAAAAAATACTTTGATTATTTATCACTTTTAAGGGTGGAAAAGATTTATCTTTTTGCATT
>NJDD01009309.1:46910-59870 GCA_002245505.1 Calephelis nemesis
TATGGTAAAATGAAACTGTTTTTTTATAATTCATAAAATTAATAAATTCATAATATTATTAAACCAAACAAAAGCCTATTTAGTGGGCATTACTTCAAGTTTTAAATACGTACCTAGATATGCTATTTTTATTGTCTACAAGACAGCAAGAAATTTCCTGTTTCATTTAATAAAACATTTATTTCTCCGTTTTTACTTTTCGTTGGAGACGTCTTTTTAGCTATCGAAGACAGAATAGTGGCTGCACTGGCTGTCGTAGCCCATAAAGTAGCAAAGTTTGTTCGGCGATTAACGCATTATTATTATACGATCGACCAGTTGCACTCCTGACGGTTGATTTCAATAACCTATCTGCGCCTAACCTATCTAACAGTAACTTATATAGGCCGTGGAATTTTGTTACTAGGATATAAGGTAATTGATCTAAAATCCCTTAGCTTACATAGATTAAAAATTGGCCGTTAGTAAATAATCAATAAAAACCACATTTTTTGAATTTTTACAACATTTTACCTACATTCAATTTGCCTTATCAACATGCAATCGATTATAGATTAAAAAGATATATCGATAAGATCTATACATGACCGGATAAGGCGCAAATCATGGTGAGTCAAAGCCGAAAAATTTGGTGATATATAAAAACCGCCCGTATAGTAGTTTTCCTTGCTTCAAAACCCATGTTTAAAGGTTCTCTTTAGTGTAGAAAACAGTACTGTATTAAAAAAATGCTGAAATATCAAATGCGCATAGTTTATAAATATTCTTTGTACTTTTTAATTTCCATATTGTATTTCATTATTTTTTAGCCAAACCGTTTCGCTGGATAACTGTCATGAGGGTTATTACAAATCGAATTTAACTGTTTTAGAACTGATAGGTACAATAGTACATACAAATTAATTGTGATAAGAGTTACAGAAAGTAGGTACCTATCTAACGCTATGACATTAGCTACTTAGCAACGAACCAATTAGAACCAACAGTTCCAAAACCGCTTAACAAAAAGACAAAAAAAATGTGTGCGTGTACAAGCGTACACTCGTAAGAAGTGAAGAAGTGAAACTTCTTTATGCAAAACGCACTTTTTATTTTTCAAAAAATAATTTACTATACACAACTTTACAGAAATTGGTTCAATAAAGTTTATTGCCAGTCCCTACTTCGCTGGAAAAAGTATACTTCGAATCACGCGTGGTAGGGATAAGAACAAAGATGGCGCGTAACGAAAAATGTGACGCGTAACGAAAAAATGTTACACAAAAAAAAATTCCAACCCTGATAAAGAAGTTTCACTTCAAAAATAATTGATTGTTATGTCGTTTTAGGTTACCTTAAACTTTGAAGTGTCGTAAAACTAAACTTCGCAAGTGAAGTTTAGGTCACTTGCAAAGTTTAGTTTCTGTTCCGGTTCCCATAAATGTAATCTGTGAATATTTAATAGAATATCTTTTTAGAAACCTTCCTAAAGGTTTTTTCTACGCGACAGTGAAAAATGAACAGAGTTCGAAAGATAGACAGGGGTGGACAGCGACTTTTTTTGTAATGAGTAAAAAGATGTTGAAAATTAACCTATGCCTTTTCAAATTCAAAGGCCTAGTCTAACTATTCACAAAATGCACCAAAATATATCATTCGTTTTGTCAAAAAAAAAACGTACACACATTCGCAAAAATGTTAATAGATTTTTACTTCTATATTTTATAAATTAGTTTGAATTATTTTATATAAGTATTTATTCTAAAATATATTCGAGATTCACAAGAGTAAAATGTTTTATTTAATCATAATTGTTCTTTAATATAACTATTTTATTGTAATTAAATTTGAAAGTCTGTCTGTTACGCTGAATAGGTTAACTGCAGGACAGATTTTAATGACTTTGCGAAAATTCTCATAAACGTATAACTATACTAATTAGATAATTAAAACAATTAATGACCCAAGTTAAAACACTTTTTAAAAAAAAGTCCCCCAAAGGGATAAAATGTTAATATTTAGTTATAAAAATTATGTTTTCTAAATTATATCACTGCATAGTATAAAACGAAGTCGCTTACTCTGTCCCTATGTCCCTTTGTATGCTTAAATCTTTAAAACTACGCAACGGGTTTTGATGTGGTTTTTTTAATAGATAGAGTGATTGAAGAGTATAGATAGATAGAATGTATGTTTTATAACCATGCAAAGCCGAGGCGGGTCGCTAGTGTATTATAAAATGCATATATGTATAAAATATAGTGCTCTGTAAGTATATTCTACATTTCTTTTTAAGCTTTCACAATATATTAGGTTCGGAATAAATGTCTTACGGAAATAAGCTCACCTTTTGTATAATTTTACTAACTTGTGTTTTATTGATTTGTATTTAATAAATATATAAAAATTTTAAAGGATGAACACCGCAAAAATGTTGCATTATTCAGAGACACAATTAATTTATTTAATGTTATTTACACATGTTCATATTTTTTATTATTTTAAAGGAAATAGAAGAATCCTTATCATAATACAAATATTTTTTACCTCTAACTCTTCTAAAAACGCAATCTCACCAGCATCACGCAACTTTTCTTCCTTTGTAATAATTCTACCATTCACACTTATCTGTCCAGTTAAATTAACATCCTTTATATCTTTTTTCATGTCTTTCAACATATGATATGCACTAACACTGTGTCCATAAAACTGCATGGCCTGGTCTATTGATTTACCTTTAAACTTTTCTAATGTATTAACCCCCCCGGGGTGGTCACGTAAAAACTTATTCAGATCGTAAGTTCCGTTGCCGAAATTTACAGGAAACTCTGGTGAACCCATGTTGTCGGTTGAGTGGTACGTGTACTACTGACATTTTATCATTATCAGTTGATTTTTACCGTGTGATATACACAGATGTTTATGACTATCGGTTCAAGGTAGCCATACTTCTATGTTTAATAATTGAAAACGGTGCATCTTTAGTCTTTACAGTATCGATTTCTTCACTTTTCAAATGTGCCCTTGCACTTTTTGATTCAATTAAGTATTAAAAATAAAGGTCGGCGAAAGGCCGAACTCAGCCACTTGTTAAATTAAGTAAGTAAGTATCTTCACGCCCATATCCCCGAAGAGGTTGGCAGAGGCACAACCAGGGCACCCATGACTAGCCGAAGACACTAAGTCCCACAATGTGATAGGTGGCAAGCCTATCGCCAACCGGGCACATTTCCAATCCCGACCAATTTTTTTTTATTTAGAAAATTGGAAAAATCCAATTTCCTTTTTGCAGGTCGACCCGGGATTCGAACCCGGGACCTCATGCAGTCAAGTCCAACACCCGGACCACTAGACCACTTGTTAAATTAATTTTCTGCAATCCTCTTTATTAATTACAATGCTAAATCTCACACCAACTCATCCGTGCGCAGTGTACCTACTACCTACCTACTTAAAAAGGGATAATAAGTTTTGTCTCCATGTACCCCTTACGTGTATTATGTGCTAAACAACTTTGGGTTCGACTGCCTCGTTGGTCGAGTGGCTAGCGTACACGCCTAACTAGACTGACCAACCGCGAGGCTCGGGTTCGATTCCCGAACCCGACGAGGGCAGGCATTTGTGTGATAAACATTTGATGTCTGCATTTCCGGGTCTGGGTGTTTATTAAATTGATTCTGGTATATATTTAAGTATTTCTATGTATTAGAATCGTTGACTAACACCTATAAGGGCCACTTGCACGTTCCTGGTTTAAACATTTAACACTGAGTTAACGTCTAACTCGAGTTAAATCACCTTATATTTGACAGTTTAACTCAATGTCTAATGTAACCCGGGAATGTGCAAGTGGCCCTAACCGTATTATTGGTTTACTTTGGGGTTAGATTCAATGTGTATAACTTGTCTATTGTTATATTTATTTATTTATTAATACTCCAAGGCAGTTTTTATGATCAAACCATGATTGTTATGAGGTAGGTATTTTATTTAGATTTCATATTCTCTTTCGATAAATAGGAATGATTATACTTGACGTGTATGACGTACTACGAGTATGTGTCTCTGTCTTAAGCTAATAATTATTTACTTCAATGGTGAAGCGGATTGATTTTTCAACAAGTTTTATCAGCTATGTTACTCTGTGTATGGCCGCGTTCTGGGGTATGATAATCTAACTCAGTGGCCAACTCAAACTGGAAAAGTGCACATCAAATAGCTGCCTAATGACGTCACTTGTGTTTGATATATCTATTGTATTTCTGTTGGTCATTGGAGATAGCAAATATATAACACGTCATTTAACAGCTTTTTGATGTACACTTTTCCAGTTTGAGGTGGCCACTGATATACATAATCAGCACCCTGATCCGGTGGTTGATTTAAGTAATACGAACCACGATACAAAATAGTTTGTCTAGTGTGAAATTTTCTATGCGAGAATAGAATAAGTAGAAGCTTAGTAACAATTGGTTTTTGGTCGCCTCTGTGGTCTAGCGGTTCAGTTGTTGGACTTAACTGCATGAGGTCCTGGGTTCGAATCCCGGGTCGGGCAACAAAACGAAAATTGTTTTTTTCCAATCTTCTAAATAAATAAAAAGGAGTTGCTCGGGATTGGATATGTGCTCGGTTGGCGATAGGCTTGCCACCTATCACATTGCGGGACTTAGTGTCTTCGGCTAGTCGTGGGTGCCCTGGTTGTGTCTCTGCTTACCTCTTCGGGGATATGGCCGTGAAGATACTTTGGTTAATGGTAACTAAGATAATATACATATGTTTGTGATTCAATAATATGATTGAATATATTAAGTATGTAAGTTTCTTGAAGGAACTGCATCGATGGTATTAATGTATTTTGTTGTAGATAGTGGTGGATCAGTGTTAATTCTTAAATAAATTCATCCAAAAGAAATTCTAACAATGGCTTTGAGTTTTCATTAGAAAAGTTGATATTAAAATCACCAGCCAAAATAAGTAGAATTTTATGTAAATTTTTGTTATATTTTGTACGCGTTGATGTTACACTTAAATTGTAATCTTATATATAAAATTCGCGTGTCACAATGTTAGTTACCTTACTCCTCCGAAACGGTTTGACCAAATCTCATGAAATTTTGTGAGCTTATTGAGCAGGTCTGAGAATCGGCTAACATCTATTTTTTTATAGCCCTAAGTGATGAGGGTGAATCACAGCAAATAAAAATAGCAGAACAACGTCTGCCGGGTCAGCTAGTTGTAATATAAATTAACAAAGCAAAACAATTTACGCATACACAGCAGACGCGCGCGTCCCGTAGCTTGTCACTGTCGAGAGAGAGTGAGAGAACAAATAAGTCGAATCATAAACTCGGCCTGCCCTCTCTCCGAGTCCGACTATAGCAAAAGTGTCGTGAGGATTTTTCGTGACACTCGTGCCTCTAGCCTCCTTAGCCAGCGCACCGGGACTCCTTCCAAAATGTCGAAGTATCAAATCGGCACAGTTTATAAATATTATATATTTGTACCTTATAGTTCCATTACACCGTATTTTATTATTTTTTAGTCAAACGTTTTTGCTAGAAAACCGTGAAATTAACTGTTTCTGAACTGATACTAGGTAGGTATAATACAAATTAATTATAATAAGAGTTGTAGAAAGTAGGTAAGTAGGTAGGTACCTATCAAACACTATGACATCAGCTATCTGGCAGTGAACAAAATAGGAACAACGGTTCCAAAATCGCATAACAAAAGAACCAAAATTTAATTGATTATTGTCGTTTTAACATTTGAAGTGTCGTACAAGTAAGCATCACTTGCAACCCGTTCCGGGTTCGTATAATGAGAAAAAAGATGTTGAAAATTAACCAATGTTCCATTTCATTTATTTGTCTAGGGGAATTTCCAAGAGATAACGGGAATTTTAAGGGTTTTTTATTTCAGCATTGGGGAGAAAAAATTCTGAGAGTTGGGAACACTGATAAAACTAGATGGCCTGGTCTATCGACCACTTACGATCTCACAGATCGTAAGTTCCGTTGCCGAAATGGACTAAAAACTCTGGTGAACCCATGTTGTCGATTCAGTGATACGTCTACTACTGATATTTTCATTATTAGTTGATTTTTACCGTCTGATATACATTACCCTAGTAATCTAGTACATCAAATGTACTTATTTCGGAGTATTTTTAATAAAGGGTCCATGCATGCTAAAATACGTCAGCAGTATAATGTTTTTTTAATACAAAGCAATCATGGATCTTGGTGACAAAAATACACAAGATTAACATTAATATGCTTTATAAGACTAGTGTTTCCAAAACACGATTCATTTCACTTTGCTGGATAGAAAAAAATCAAAAAGTTAACCTTTTTTTGAAAGCAAAACCCAACTGTCTACTTCAATTATGAAAATGTCGACACCAGATTTAACATAAACATAGATAAGTACTATTCCTAAAAGCTAAGTGTTTCAGTTTTCATACTTTTTTTCAAATTACTTTTATAGTATCAAAAATAGTGATTTGTCGCTTAAGACATTTACTTTAGAGCGCAATATTTCATAGTAATCATGGAACGGGGGAGTGCGGCGACTGGCTCTTCTGGCTGACTAAGTATGGGGCCTTAATTTCCGCAAAATGGACGCGAACTGAACCAAGGATGCAAACAGGCGACCTTACCTCATTTGATCGACCATTTTGAGCTACGTCCTCCTACGTGAATATGCGTCTTTGTCGATTTTACCAACAAAAAAATTAAGACTTACCTATACAGCAGCCAACTTCTGTACATAAAAAAACTAAAATTTAACAATTACAATCAATACCTACATATTATAAAACTAAGTCCCCTGCCGCATCTGTCTGTCTGTCTGTTCGCGATTTACTCGAAAAGTACTGAACGGATTTTCATTCGGTTTTCAACAATAGATACTCTTAAAGAAGGTTTTAGTGTACATAGTAAGTTTATGTTTTGTACAAACCAACGATATAAGTTGAATATGTCGGCAAAAATAAAGCCGATCGGGAGCATTCCTCGTAAACGCTGTCAAAACCTTTTGAGTTTTAACAAAACAATGTATGGTGGGATTTTTCCTCTTCGATAGATCTCAAAAAAAGTAAGAGGTGATATAATATGTCTATCTTTAAAGAACCAACAATAACCGTTTTTTGCGTTTACTTAATACAGTAAAATGAAGGGTTACTTTAGAACATATATTTAACAATACAGTAGGTATTAACCCTTAATCAAATAAATCTATTAGATACGTTATGCGTGTAATTTAGATCAAAATTGCCTTTTACACTATTAGAAAAACATGAACAACTAATGAGTTATCAGAAAGTTAAAATTTCCGGGTGCAAAATTAAATATCGTTGAAGCGTAGGAAAGACATGCGCACTTACTGCATTCCATCCATACTGACATCGTGACATCCAGACATACTCACAAACTTTCGCATTTATAATAGTAGGATTTTTATTCTTGAATAACCGAAGCGAAGCGATGGCGGGCAGCTAGTAATATATAATTCAAGCTTAACATTTGAGTGACGAGTACCTACTAAAATACTATATTACATTTTTCTAATCAATATTTCAACTTAAATTTTAACGTCGCGTCTGCGGTCCGGCGTCGGACTTGACTTCTTGAGGTCCTGTATTCAACTCCCAATTCAACAAATATTCAACAAATTCAACAAATAAAATAGAAACTACAGTTTTGTCAATTTTCTAACATAAATAACGATGCCCGGGATTGGATATGTGCCCGGTTTGCGATAGGCTTGCCACCTATCACATTGTAGGACTAAGTGCCTTTCTTCTAGTCGTGGATGCCCTGGTTGTACCTCGGCCTACGTCTTCGGGGATATGGCGGTGAAGATGCTCTAAATTTTAAAACTTACAATACACCATTATATTTTTGATGGTACAAACTTAGTAAAATAACACATAATGTTGAATTTTCTCGTATCATAATACGTACAGTCATTCTACAGGCTTGTGATCTGATTGAAGACCTTTATGAAAAGTTACTTTATTCTTTGTTGAAGACTAACCTTACGGACAGTTACTTTACTCTTTGGACTAACCACTGTAGCAATTGGAAAGTTTTGCCACTTTTTGTCCGATTGACTAACGATATTTTTCAAAAATGGAACTTTAAGGATGGAATTGATTCTGAAGGAAATGGTTTTTAATTAGTTTTGTTGAAACAATATTTAATCATTTTAAAAAAGTTCCACAAACAAGTATTTTAATAAATATCTCTGGACAAATAACACACATTGAATGTAACCCCAAAGTAAGTAAACAAATCCTTATACATAGAAATACTTAAATAGATACCAGAATAATTGTAATAAACACCAAGATCCGGAAATGCGGACTTCTAAATGTTCATCACACAAACGCCAGCATCCGTCGGGAATAAAACCCGAGCCTCGCAGTTGGTCGACGTAGTTAGGCGTGTACGCTAGCCACTCGACCAACGAGGCGGTCTATACTTGAGCTCTATATAACACCGGTAATTTAGGTTCGAATCATGGTGAGTCAGATAATATTTTTTCATGTTTGAAAACCCATGTTTTAAGCTGAGATTAGCTAAGTTCCCTTTAGCGTAGAAAAACAGTACCTTTAACATTAAAAACTTGGTTTAGGTGTCACATGTGGGACGCCCGATGGGAACGGAGTTCCTTTCGTTTCAAAATAGGAATCATCACCATCATCATCAGCCGGAGGACGTCCACTGCTGGACATAGGCCTCCCCCAAAGAGAACCACAAGTCACGGTGACCAGCCGCTTGTAACCAGCGACTACCGCGACTTTGACCAGATCATCAGTCTACCGGGTGGGAGGTCGTCCAACACTACGTTCTTCGGCGCGGGGCCGCCACTCGAGAACATTTTTTCCCCAACGGTTTGCGGTTCTGCGAGCAATGTGGCCTGCTCATTGCCACTTCAGCTTGCTGACTCTCTGAACTATGTCGGTTACACTCGTTCTCTTGCGGATCATGGAATTACGGATCATATCTCGCAGAGAAACACCGAGCATAGCTCTCTCCATAGGACTCTGAGCGACTCTAAGCTTGTTTAAGAGGCCCACATTTAACGGCGAAGTCTCAGTTTCATATGTCACCACCGATAACACGCACTGGTCGAAGACTTTCGACTTCAAGAATTGAGTTCCCAACTTGAACTACTAGTGCAATATGAACTTTCGTCTTGTCCAAGTTCATCCTAAGACCCACCTGTTGGGAAACTCTATCGAGGTCACCGAGCGTCTTACTCAAGACTTCCAGTGATTCCACCATAACCACAATATCATCTGCGAATCGAAGGTATGTACTCGCCATTGACATTGATGCCGAGTCTTTTCCAGTCCAGAAGCTTGAAGACATCTTCCAGTGCAGCAGCTTGCACATACCCATTATTTAAACCGTCCGTTGATTCGCATTCTGCCAGGTATTCAAAGTGATTTTGAAGTTAGAGCTAAAAGTTTTTGGGATTTTGGCATTGGTCTGAAGTTGTACGGAGCGTAGACTTCATCAGCCAAAACCGTTCAAGCCTTGTGTTGAAAGAAAAAAGAAAATATATTTATTTGCGGAATATGTGAGTTGAAGTTGTTACAAAATTATTTAAGCTTTCCAACATATTCTACCACATTGTGGTGTGCAAATATTTAAATATTTTTAAAATGTGATTATTTAATTATATACACAATGTTTAAATATTCATTCAACAAATAGTTTTATTCTTATAACAATTTTAATTATAACTTACAAACAATATTAAAATGTCAATAAATTTAACCCTGTCTACCGTAAATTACCACTACCACTTGATATTCAATGTGCCTCTTACCATCCGATGATTGCTGCCGGGTTTCAGCTTATTGATCACAGAAACATTACCATTACCATTACCAGACGCCACATTGAATATGTGGCGTCTGGCAGACAAAATGAAGTCTATCTCGTTTTTTGTCGACCCATCCGAGCTAATCCAGGTATATATACGATATGGCTTTTTTCTGAAGAAAGAATTCATCATAAAGATTCCTTGTCCAGAAATTCAGCCACCCGTTGGCCCCTAACATTACGCCTGTGTGAATACCAAATTGCCCCACTTTCAACTCATCGCTCTCTCTCATTCCCACCTTTGCGTTGAAGTCACCCATCACCATCGTGTAGGGCGTTTTGGAGGTATGGATGACTTTCGAGGTGTACTCGTACATGTCCTCCACCTCAACGTCTGAGCGCGCCAAAGTCGGGGCAGCGCCGAAGTGCGCTGAAGTATACCTATATGACCTTCAGCGAATACCATTTTGTAATTCTGAGTATCAGGTACGAAACCCTTGTCGACACACTCCCGATCGCCTGCACATTGTTGATGAATGACCTCCGGACGATAAACCCGACACCGCCCTGGGACAGGGTGTCACCTTCCCGGCGAGGTTGGCAACACATTAATCATTTAAAAAAAGTCAGCCTTTTACACGGGTTTGTTCTGAAAAGAAATAAAAATTCAAATTTTGTTTAGACTCTCTTTACCGTGATTGTCCACTAGGCCCCTATTTATATGTGGTACTAGCTGTCCCTGCGAACTTCGTTCCACCCGTTGAGTTTATATGGGAAAAAGTAAACTGTTGTTTTTCTTAGTTTTCTCGCAAGTTTTTTTTCTTTTTCTTATCTTTTAAACCTTACCTGGACTTGAACAAATAATTCAAAACCAAAATTAACAAAATCGGTTCAGCCGTTCTCGAGTTTTAGCTAGACTAACGAACAGCAATTGATTTATATACCTATATATAGAAGATTTATATGGTAGCTCCGCATATTTCTACGGATTCACCGCGTTAGAATTTTTTTCGTAACGGAATTCCATAACTCAATTCCGAATGTAAGTGAAAGGCATACAGTTACCATCTAGGTATCTCACTTTTTAACTCAATGTCTGTTTCAATTGGCTGACGTAGAAGAGAAATAACCATAACTCCTGGGCGAAGATTTTTTGAATTGACTAATGCCAACCTCGCGGTTTTTAAAACTTCACCTGGGTTTGTGGGACGAGCAGAGTGTTCAGCCCGAGACATCATTATTTAGAATTTAGATAGATTGGACTATTCCTTACAACGCCTACAACGCTATGTGGGTAAATCTAGGTCGCGATGTTGGTCCTTGTTACGTACCGACGTCCTACGGACTAGGGGTGGTAGTACACATGGACCTGTTTTGTATTTCTTGTAACTTTTTAAGGTGGGTCGGGTAGGTATGTGCACAGGCTATACTTGCGTAAGCTAAGATTGGCCTAACACACGTTTTGTAAAGTGCCGCTTTGTTACAAAGTGACATTTTACTATTTTTATTGATTAGTAGTAGAGACAGCTAAATATGAACTTAGGTTCATTTGCGACGCGTGATATGTGCGGTTTAAACGATATATGACTGTCTAAAATGAGACCTAGGTATTTTATAGATTTTTCCCAGGGTATTATTCTATCGAACGTTTTGATGGTACCCGGATTTCGACAGAGTTTCATCCGTTCGCAGGGTTTGATACTTCCATTAAACAGTAGGGTCCCCAAATAACAAACCTAACAAAAAAACTTAGTTCTGCAGCTTACGCTGTTAGGAAAATCAGGCAACTTACGGACGTACAGACTGCGAGACTTGTCTATTTTAGTAATTTTCACAATCATTTGACACACAACATTTTATTATGGGTCAGAGCTGCTGACATTGATACAATCTTTATTATTCAGAAACGTGCTATACGAGCAATTTATAACTTGGAGGGTAGAGCATCTCTAACGGCCAATATTAATAATCAATCCTAATCCAAATCTTGCTGTCCAAGATTGATATTTTGATCCATTTTTATGTTATCGCTTGCCAATAACATATCTATGGACAGGATAAATATGGCAATTAAGGATAAGATAGGCCGGCGATACGCAGCTATCTAGATTACTTGAAATCCATCTTTAGAGAAACATTATTAACATTGGCCGTAAGACAACTGTTTAAGGAGATTAACATTAAGACTGTACCTAGTTCATATATATATATATACGAAAATATAATGTACGTTAGAAAAAATATAGATTCATTTACAAAAAATAGGGATATACACAGTGTAAACACAAGAAATAAAAATATGATAGCTGTACAAATGTTTCGACTAAAAAAAACATCGAAGTGTTTTATTGGCACTTACGTACTTGTTTACAACAAAATTCCTGTCAAAAAATTATCGGAAACAAATTTTAAAAATTATGTCCAAAAAAAACTAACGAGGAAAGCTTATTATAAGATTGAGGAATATTTTGCTGACAATTCAGTTTGGACAACATGTTAAATTTAAATATTTATATATCATTTTATTTTTTATTTATTACTGTTATAACAGGATTTCAGAATTACATTTAATTATTATTTCAATGTTATTCTCATTTTTTTATTGACATTTTTAATTTGTTTTTGATATACATTTTTTTTTAATTTTTACCTACAAAAATATAATGTTTATATTTTTTAAATTGTAGTAATGTGCTATTTCATAATCTATGTTATGTTATTATTAAGTAAGGCATTATGGACTTTCAAAAAATGTACTCAGTTACTTATTTTGAATAAAAATGAAATGAAAAAAAAATGAAAGAGCGCCGCTGCACTTTTATCGGGGTTTACTTCTATACGCCACTTCCTGAAACAGTCGCCCAGGAGAGTAGCCGCGCCACGAAGAGTTATGGGCGAAGTTGTGTTACCTAGTTACTAAAAAAATGGTAACTAGGTGTAGTTACTACACAAATGGTAACTAGCTCTTCCTAAAGAGTATTTACATTCCTTGGTAACTAGGTATTACCACAGTATAAAGAATTCTACCTACCAGTAGTCCAACTCCTTTGTTATTGAATCCATGCCGACATTATATATACCTACTTTCGACAAGTCAGTCAAGTGTCAGGGTTGTCAAATAATAACATTTTAAATATTTCAT
>NJDD01009316.1:0-24504 GCA_002245505.1 Calephelis nemesis
ATGAATGTGAAGGAAGCAAGACAGGTTTGTCAGGATCGTGAGGTCTGGCACTCGTAAGGGACTTGGCGTGAAGATATGTATGTAAATAATTTCACACGTATTGTTGTAACTGATCGCCTTTGTGGTCTCATGGTCCAGTGTTGAACTTGACTTTAGTATGCCGGGACATGCAATAAAAAAAATTGTTTTTTTTTCCATTTTCTAATAAAAACAACATTGCCCGGAATTTAGTAAATGCACAGTTGTGCTTTTGCCACCTATACTTAGTAGGTATATTCGGCTAGTCGTGCGTGCCTTAGTTATAACTCTATTTATCTTTTAAGTTAAGTATACCCCATACTTGAGCAAAGATGTTTTACTTTATCCGACATTGATAAAGTTATAGCCCTTCATAAATTATTTTTCTTTTATTTTGCAACTTCAGTTGAGTTGATAACCATGACCTGTAGAAACCACTGATGTTACAGGTTGATCGCATTACCGAAACATGAAAGTACGTTTATAGCAGCATGAATAGGTACACCTATGAAATCCGACCCGGGCAAGTTGCACAGCACTGTACCACGGTAACGAACTCGGCTCTGTTTCTGCAATAAATACCTACGGCCGAGCGGTTCGTCAACACGCGGTAGAGCTACGCGCCTTCGGTCTTGTAACTACATCTGCCTTTTTTATGATATTGGAAGGCAAACAAGCAGACGGATTTCCTCATGGTAAGAAATTCATGCCGCTTAGACACCAAAGGAGGTAATGGTGCGTTGTCAACCTGAGGTCGGGATGTTAGGCCTTGAGCAATAGTAAGTCTATCGGCTACCTCACCCTACAAACCGGAACACGTTATAGCGGCAGGAATAGGTAAAGCGGTGGTACTAATCCGGGTGAGTCGCTGCGAAACTCTAACACCTAGTCAGATGTCACGGTGCTAGTGACGGTAAGCCTATGTTCGCCTTTAACGAGCTACTTGGCAGGAAGGCAGATGGTTTATTCTACAAAGGTGCCCGGATAAACACGGGGAACTGTTTGAGTTTCTTTCTAGTTTTGTGATCGTAAATACTGTATTTAAAAAAAAATGAAAATCGTTTAATTAATAGTAAAATTAAGTAGAAATGCATGTGGTGTTTTTGATTGCCAAATTTCATTAACCCATCCATCCTTAGCAGCTCGAGCGAAGCTCAAAGACAACACAACACTGACTGTAGGTATAGGTAAATACTTGGGCTTATTATACCAAAATAGCATTCTAAAATCATTTTCTTGTATATTGGTTAAAAAATAGGAAATAACTGCAATTACATCGACCATTCGTTACCGTGACCGTACCACCAGAGCTCGTGACTATCACTCACCTATTAGGCGAAGGTTCTTAGTCTCAAAATGTAATAGGTGGCAAACTAATCGGCAACCGCGGACCTACCAATTCCAGAAGACATTATTTTTTTATAAAATTAGCTGTCCCGGCAAAGTTTGTTTCATCCATTACGTTTATATACAAATGTACCTTTATGTAAGATGATGGCTTGAAGACGATGGCTCTACATTCGGGATTTCAAGTCACTTTCTACCTGTACGGATTATGAAACTAGGAGGAAGAACCTAAGAAAGATTCCAGTTGCTCTAGACGGTTTAAGGATAGCGCACACTTTTGACGGGCCTCATCGCTGCCCAATAATACGCCTGGATCGCTTTCACAAATTTCGTAAGGAGCAACGCATACTACACCTATCCGAATCGCGGCGATTAGTGCACTGTGCAATGCGATGGCCACGACTCAACACACTATGGCCCATTCAAATGTCCACTATCGACAAGGGATATGTTAACAAATGGACGTCCCTTTACCAGAGCCCACTCGATCAAAACGTCGACCCCGTCAGATTCATATACATTTTCCCAAGAAAATTCCCAAGAAAATATTTCGTGTGAGTATATTTACACATACTTATAACTTATTAAATCTGCAGTATTTTTAGATTAGGATTAGAATTTAGGCTAGGATTAGGTTTGTTGAGTATAGCGATTTTAATTTTCTTAGAGACACAATTTAGGTGTCTACTACTCTACTCTATATATTGGGTGCATAAATCCCCATCGATTCGACATTAACTTTTAAAAAATGTTATAAATTCAATGAAAATATCTTGTAATCTAACGTAGAAAATCACTGGTGATAGAGTACAATGCTATATTACGTATATCGACAGAGTAGGTATATAGTAAGACGTCACGTTCGTAGTCAAAAATCACTATTCGGATCATGATAACCTCGCTTTGGAATTATGACCTACCATTCCAATATAAACACATACACACACACTCACGCGCGCGTAAACATATATTACTCACATCATCACGCCAAGTCTCTTACGCCATAGGCAGAGAATATCGAGCGTCAAAATTCACTACAGACCTGTCTGGCTTCCATCACATTCTCTCTCATACAAACACGCCGGTTTCGGAGACTCTTGACTCCTCCAAAACAAGAACCAATAATCGGTTCTTTACTATCCGCGTAGGTAATTGTAACATACAAAAAAATATGTTACACTGTCGAATTAACATCCTCCTCTTGTTTGAGTCACTAAAAATAATTTCGGAAATTGAAATTTTGAAGAACGTCTCACTCCCAAGATTTCTCTTTGTTAGTAAGAAGCAGGTGGATCATGTTATCACTGTAATATATTTATATAATTAATGGCACAACGCTTTACACTATAATAACTTGTTTAATAGACTGTCTTAAGAAAATAGATATTAATTTTCCACGAGAATATACTTTATGATATAAGTATTTCGATCGTAAATAAAATATGAAAAGCGGGAAAATCGTCGTATCCGCAGTCAACATCTAGTGTATTAAAGCCGGTTGGCGATAGGCTTGCGACGTATCACATTGTATTACTTAATGTCTACAGCTAGTCGTGGGTGCCCCGGTTATTCCTCTGCCAACCTTTTCGGGGACATGGGCGTGAAGATACTTTTTTTTTATTCTTAAAGAGTGATTGTCAGCTGCTATTACTAGGGGCGAGTTTTTTACAAGTTACAGTGCGACAATAAACCTGAAATTGAGGAGCCCCTTTTTTTTGCCTGTCGATTTTCTCATAGGTAAAGGTAAAATAAAAAACTCTATCAAAGACAATCTCAGGTAGTACCTATAATTTACTCTGTCGTGTCAGCCTTTTATGCACCTGTAGCAAATTAACTGTTAAATTATATTCTAGTAAAATTTGACCTTAATAGCTTACGATCTTAATTTGTGGGTTAAAAAAATAGTGTAGACCATGAAGCTATAATACTATCTACCCAGGGTATAGCCAGAATTATATATAGAGAGGGCAGACAAAAACATCTTAGACTATGTCGTTTTAATCGTGGTTTTTATTACAGTAGTGGTAGTCCATTGGTCGAAATTCGACCATAATCAATTTTAATATCTTGTACTCCAACTACTTTGTTTCTAAATTTTTAGTGCGCCATCTGTGATCTTTTATCGTTATCATCAACATATTTGTTTGTGTGTATCAAATGCATGGTAGTGTGGATAATGTTTTATTTATTGATTTATGTACTTAATAAGCATTATTTTAGAAAAATATTAACGTTTTGCACTTCTCCTACAGATAAACTATAAGTGTGCCAAATTCTATGCTCCTGCGTCGACCCAATTTTCGTGAAAAGGGGTCCAATGTTTTGACATCACGTATTAATATATAATATATGAATATCTCACGTCTAGTAGAAGTTAGGTAATAATCTAAAAAAAAACATAATATCCAGAAATATAACCTCTGTGGTCTAGCGGTCCGGCGTCGGACCTGCTTTCTTAAGGTCCCAGGTTCGATTGGATATGTGCCCGGTTGACGATAGGCTTGCCTCCTATCACTTTGTGTGACACTACTTTGGTAAGTTGTGGGTACTTTGGCTGTGCATCTGCCTATCTCTTCGGGGATATTGGCGTGAAGATAATATCCAGAAATTGCTTTATTGACAAAAAATCTCAAGCATAGCTCGTTTTCACGATTTTCGGTCATTTGGAGAGTTGCAGTACTATGTGAATGCTCTTCTAGCGAGGAGGTAGCTGCTCCCTTCTGCCCGTACCTTGTTATATCATTGCTATTTACGATAGCTATAAGGTTCAAGCAGAGCTATTAACATTATTATAAGGCGTTGCGTTACGCCCAGGGTGCTGATTACGTATCTCAGTTGCCAACTCAAAATGGAAAAGTGTACATCAAATAGTTGTCAAATGACGTGTTTTATATTTACTAGCTCCAGTGACCAACAGAAATATAACAGAGATAGCAAACACAAATGAAGTCATTTGATGTAGGTACACTTTTCCATTATAGTTGGCAACTGAGATACATAATTAGCCCCCAGAACAGTAATTGCTGATTCTACTGGGTAGGTATGTGGTTGATGCAGTACTATGGTTTATGGTCTAGTAGTCACAAGTGGTATAATCTTAAGTTTAATGATCGACTCATAAAGTAATTTTTTTAGTTATGCGTTCGATGCATTACGAGTACCTAATACGTTCCTATTAGGCGTAGAATTACCTCAAATTAGCATCACTTACTAGTCATAGAAAAACCTTTAAGCATCAAAAACTATATTAAAAAAAGCAAAACGAGCAATATATAACATCAAAAATTTACGAATACGAAACGAAATGTAGTCTGTGGTAGTCTGCGTAGAAAGAGTTTTTAATTATGGTGTATTTTAGTACTTCTTACTAGTTATTATGCCTGACATTTCAAAATAATGCTGCAATAGAAGTGAACAATGTCTAAACTGAAAAAATAAAAATATTCCTCCACTCCTGCTACCTCCACCTATGGTACCAAACATCTCAGACCGTTAACAATGGTAAATACCAACAAATAACCCTAAACATCCTTAGTGGATCCTTTATATTTTTGAATTCTTTTAATTTTATAGCTTTGACATTTACTTATAAGCAATTTCACTTTTTAAATATCATTGCTTATAATATTGCTTATAGTATATATAATATACTATAAGCAATATTATACATATATATAATTGCTTATAGTAATACCTACATATGTAGGTAAATTTTGCATAATATATTACACTGACACCAGAATTACTTGCGTGGTAGGCATTGCAAATAGGAATACGATAGACAGACAGCGAAGAAGGACACAGCTCTTCTGATGAGCATAGGGAAACCAAGCCCGGAGGCACCGCAGATGTTATTACTGCGTCATGGTCCTAAGACGGGGGTTAAGGCCTAGGTATAATTTTAGTTGTTGTGATGATTAGATGACACATTGAGAGATAATTCTTTGTGTTGTAGTTGACCATTAGTAGTGGTGACTTTTTATGCTTGTGACGTAAATGAGCAAGCGGCTCTCCTGATGGCGAGAGACTATTTTCACTTATAGACATTATGATAACTGTTTGTAGTGTCTAACTACTTTATGGCCGTTATATTAGCCCATGTGCGCAAGATAACGAACTATTGCAATCTTTGCCATGGATCACGACAATGGCGACCACTGATTATGGCGTAAGAAATAGGTATGGCGATGCACGGTACTCAAGGAATATAGAACATAATCTATTTCTTTGATCTGACGTGGTACAATTCCAGCTGACTTGTTATCCAACGTCGTACCATATATGAAAATGTTTGCACCCAATTTCTCTCATTTATAAGTAAGTATCTAGTTACTATATTTTAAAGTGACATTCAATATTTTAATATTTCTTAATTTCAGACAACTATAAGGTTGTAATAGAACATTTAATATGGGAGAAGGGATCATCGTTTTCGCTCTGTGGTACCTGGCCATCCTGGTTAATTATTGCATGTGAGTGTCATTTCTATTGTTTAAACTTTAAGATATAGTTATTTCATATTTGTAATCCACACGTACGTAGATCTAGGTATGTGTGTTTTGAGTGTTACGTAACTTAACTTAAGCTTCAGCTTTCAAAGAGCTTTGAGCTCTAAAAAAATTCGAAGTTTCTCATATTACTAGAATTTTGAAGTTTCTACTTGAACTGCTTAAAAGAAAGATTATAGACTGTAGGTGCTGTGCCGCTTCTCACCAAGATTGAAACCTCGTCAGCATTTACAACTCTTGAGTTCCGTACTTGAGGGTAGGGTAGCCTGTAGACTAGTATACGTAGCCCGTGTTCCTACTCATACGATATCGTCTCACTAGTAAAATGTCTCATTTAAAATGTCAATAGACGGGGAGAGCCACTTACTTGTTCATTATCGCATAAAAGCTCTTCTGCTATTCAGTGCTAAGAATTAAAAAAAATCGATTAGGTAGTTTCTATTGTTTTAAGAAATTGTTGACGAAAGACTTGTCATGTAGGAACTAGAACTTGAGTAGGTGGTATCTCTTAACTACTAAGGGTAAATTAAAGATCAGTCGAATTGAACTTGCATGTTTTTTGTCTTTTCTTAAGCCTGGTTTACACTGTGACACTACATCGTGTAATTTTTTATACACCGAGTGTTTAGGTTTGAGAAAACCAAACTATTTAGTAATACTCCTTGCGACAGCACAGCTAGGGTCTGGTTCTTAAATCACAAAAATCTGAAACACAGAAATGTCTGACATTGAGGTCGTAATTTCTGTCAAAGTCTGATTAGGTGCACCTTTAACACCTCGTGGAACACATTTTAAAGTCTCAATATGGAGTTGGGGCGCTACATTTGATTAACAAACAATTACGATTACGCTTGTCGAAATCACTTTGCACTTTTACGATTTTATTCCAGACTTTATATCACGAGTTGCTAAAGATTATGTTTGGTAATATATACTTTGATCTAAGTAGATATAAAAATAAAGTTCATATATTGACCAGTAGATGCGCTCTTTACATTTTCATACATGTTTAATACAATTTACGGAGACACTAGATATAAAGAGAAGAAGGGTTTCATAACTGAAAAATATTTGAAAAATTTAAAGCCCTTGAACGATTGTTTTAAAAAGTAATTAAACTAATTTTTTTAATAAACTAACGTTGGATTTACCAGCATATGAACATCATAGTGTTCGCTTGGCAGATTGTAAATGCCAGTCAAATATAATTAGCCCCCTCGTAAAGCTTGGACGGAAAAGTGTTTGAAGTAGTGGAAAAAGAACACAAACCAAAATTAACCCGTCAACAAGGTCAGAGTTCTGGCCCCTGTTCAAGGCTGCCAGGATATTAATTATAATTTTAAATAGTGTGAAATAAACAAACAATAAGATTTATTTACGTTTAAACCGATTGGTAACGTCTCATTTGCCAATGTCAGGTGCCAATGAAAAATATAAATAGTTCTTCGTTTTAATAGATACTGTGACTACACTATTAATACTAGTGTGGTCACTCACTGGACACCTTGTTTTCAATTTGTTCAAATAGCTTTGCCCTACCAGCAGTATGGTGCATGTAAAGGGCACTTTAACCCCTTGCTGAAAATATTAGTCCAAACAGTGTAATTAGGGGATCAAGATTCCACCAAGATCTTGTGTGATTCTCCAAGATTCAATCTTGAAAGCCATCAATCTTTAATATCAAAATCCTGTTCCCGATCTTGATAACACAGTCCAAGATTGTAACAAAATTTCGAGATTTTCAGATTGAGCGCGCGTAAAATGTCGTACATGTAAAATTTTATGTTCTTCATTAAATTACGTAAATTATAGGTTACAGTTTTTAATATCATTGCGTTACTGCATTTATTTCATTTAAGTCACTGAGATGTTGATTGTTTCTCGTTCATTTTTAAAATAAACGTTGATACGTTGAAACGTGTTCATACAATGTTGTTTAATTTGATTATAATACATAATATTAAAATACGAGTTACTATCAATTTGCAGTATTTAATACAAAAAACGCATTTTTTTAATTATTCTGCTCAATCTTGAAAATCCCGAAAATCTTGATTTACGGCTAAGATCTCGACCCGAACTTCGACAAGATCTCGAACTGACCAATCTTGATTCAGAAAAAAGATCCCAAGATCTTGAATGGTCAATCTTGGTCCAGAATCAGAATCAGTATCAGAATAAGTAATCTTTATTCACATGAACCATACAAGTGGTATTTGTGCGCGTCGACATTTTTTAAACTACCACCGGATCGGAATCGCGGCCTCACACTGAGAAGATCCGGCGAAAGAAACTCAGCGGGCTTGTCTTTTTTTTCAATAATAATATTTACAACATAATCTTGATTAAAAATACTAATTACAATCTGATTTTAACTTAAATAAAAGGTACAAAAAAATTACATTACAAATTGCAGTGGGAAATTGAAACCTCTATTCCCAAGCATGTTCATCTTCTAAATAATCTGAGACCGTAAATAGCCTTTTTGACATAATTTTGCTTTAATACATTTTTTAAACTTATTTATAGGTCTACCTTTATATAGGGTATTAGAGATCTATCTCTAATACCAATGGGCAGCTTATTGTAGAAACGTATACATTGACCCAAAAAGGATTTACTAATTTTACGGAGACGAGTTTTGTATGCGGTTAGATTATTTTTATTCCTGGTATTAATATCGTGAACATCACATTTCTTTGTAAACATTCATAGATTTTTTTTAACATACATTAAGTTTTCATAAATGTATTGGGAACTAAAGGTTAAAATATTTATTTCTTTGAATTTTTCTCGGAGGGAATCCCTTACTTTAAGATTATACATAGCTCTAATAGCTCTTTTCTGTAATACAAATATAGTATTTATATCTATAGAATTTCCCCAAAGAAGTATCCCATAAGACATTAAACTATGAAAATAGCTAAAATAAAATCCAAGATTGCATTCCCTAGTGTAACTTACGCTATGTGTATAGACCTATTCAAAACCCAAAAAAAACTTTAAGGCGCTTACGTTGATTCCATTGGCATATTCCTGCCCATGATAATAATCGTATTGGATTTGGTCAAAATTAATTTTGGAGTAATTTGCGTCGTCTTTTTCGCTTTATGTTACGATATGACACCTGGCTATATCAATTTTTATTTTTCTTTTCCTTTCCAGCACCTTTTAATTAGAGTCATCACCACCCAGCTGATCTTTCCCATTCTTCATGTGGTGTTAACCCACATTACCATTTACAAATTAGTGTATTGCGCTGCTTTGCGTCGCGTCGTTGCAACTTTTTTTTGGAATGACTAAAATGTTGCCAACCTCGCGGTTTTTCAACTTCATCGGGCTTTGTCGTTGCAACGATACTTGTGGGTATAGGTATGAAAAGTAACGACGCAACACTGCGACGACGCGACACGCTGGTGGGGTTTCGCCCTAATTGTTAGGTATTTAGCGCGATACTAGTACTACTAGACAACATTGATAAAACTAGTGGTCGCCCATTGGTCGAAATTCGACCATAATACATTTTAATATATTGTTGATAAGAACGCCATCTTTTTTTCTCAAGACCAACTACTTTGTTTCCAAACTTTTTAGTGCGCCATCTGTGATCTTTCATCGTTATCATCTATATATTTGTTTGTGTGTGTCAAATGCATGGTAGTACGTGTAATGTTTTATTTTTTGAATTAATGCACTTTATAAACATTATCTTTTAAAAATATTAGCTTTCTGCACTTCTCATACACATAAACTATAAGTGTGCCAAATTTCATATTCCTCCGTGAGCGCAATTTTCGTAAAAAGTGTCCAAAGTTTTTACTTCACATATTTCAATTATATATAATTATGTTAATTTCATCTATATTTCAAATATAGATGATAGTTTTTGTCCTGTATGATATCAAAACCATGGACAATATACAAGTAGTGCATTGTCCTCAACTATAGACAGCTAATCAATCGCACGGGCAGACAACCAAATTAAATAACACTATGACACCTTGACAGAAATAATTTAGTTGGAAAATAATTAGCAATCTTTTGTAGAAATCATTTTGGTGAAGCTAAGAGGAATTAGATCCGTATTTTAAATAAACCGTAATACCTATCGGTCCATAACACAGCTTGTAATATTCCAGGGCAATCTGAAATTTATTTGAATTGAGACCACCGCCTTATCTGTTTTTGCGAACTAATCGTCAGTGCTTGTCATTATCGTGTTTCGTACTGTATCGTAGGGTAGGATAGTTAATATAAAATAAATACAAATTTTGATATTTTATTGATGTTTCTATTCACTTACGCTACTTACTTACCTACGGCTTAAATACATTGAAATAAAAATGTTTATTTGCTAAATACATGTTAAAAGTTTATAAAAGGGTTATCAAAGATACCTAATATCAAACCAATATTGAAGTTCTAGTACCTAGTAAATAAAAAAAAGTCGTAGCGATTTTACTTAAACTAAAACAAAAGTTCTTTTCTAAGAATAGGCACAGCTGAACACTGACGTTTGCAGAAACTGTTCCCGTGAGAAATAAAAGTGTGCACCGCAGCTTAGACTTCAGTCCGTATTTAGGTCACAGTGGTTATGTTACTTGACAACGTAGAGCTACTCCATTTCATTTCAAACTTTCACATTTCACTACTGCCTTACTTATTTGAAAGTTTTTGTTTTAAGTATAACCTAAATTAGAAAACTGGGAAAATCTCGTTGGTCGAGTGGCTAGCGTACACGCCTAACTACACCTACCAACCGCGAGGCTCGGGTTCGATTTCCGAGGGGGGCAGGCATTTGTGTAATGAACATTTAGATGTCTGCATTTCTGGGTCTGGGTGTTTATTAAATTTATTCTGGTATCTATTTAAGTATTTCTATGTATTAGTATCGTTGACACCCCCATATACCAGTTGGGAAGTTTACTATAAAACTGTATACAATGGCCCATTAAAGAATGGCTTACTTGGGTTCGATACCCGGGTCGGGCAACAGAAAAATTACAAAATGTATAGTTTAAATTTTCTAATAAAATTAACGTTGCCCGGGATTTAATATATTGTACCCGGTTAGCGATAGGCTTGCCACCTATCACATTGTGGGTTTTAGGGTGCCCTGGTTGTGTCTCAGCCTACCTCTTCGAGTATATGGGGGTGAAGATACTTCTTTTTTTTTCGGAGACAGTGGACCTGCAAAGACTCGCTGGATTATAATCACTACCGCCATGAGATCAGTAATTACGAGTAGTATTGGTGTATTCTGGTGTGGGGGGTTTTGTAGCTTAAGCGTGGATTCGACTATAATGAAAACGTTGTGACCAACTCACAGGAATGAAAACTGATCATCCCTGGAGACAGACATAGGCTTCTTTTATCCCTATAACAGATACCCGTTACATAAAACTTGGTTATCGCGTCTGTGGTCGAGCGGTCCGGGTGTTGGACTTGACTGCATGAGGTCTCGGGTTCGAATCCCGGGTCGGCCATCAAAAAGAAGATTGGATTTTTCCAATTTTTTATTTAAAAAAAAATGTTGGTCGGGATTGGAAACGTACCCGGTTGGCGATAGGCTTGCCACCTATCACATTATGGGACTTAGTATCTTCGGCTAGTCGTGGGTGCCCCGGTTGTACCTCTGCCTACCTCTTCGGGGATATGGGCGTGAAGATACTTTTTTCTTAAACTTGGTTTTCCTCTTGTGGTGATCATTAAAAATTAATGGTGCTCATAGTCCCTCGTTTTTTAGGATAATGGAAGGCAAACAAGCAGGCAGATTTCGTGATGATAAGAAATCCACGTCGCCTAGAGACACCAACGGTGGTAATGGTGCGCTGCCAACCTAAGACCGAGATGTTAGGCCTCGAGCACAAGTAAGTTTACTGGCTATGCTTGCCGCATTGGACTTTATGGCGGCAGGAATAGGTAAGGCGGTAGTACCAATCCAGGCGAGTCGCTGCGAAACTCTACCACCTAGTAGGATGTCACGTTGTTAGTGACGGTAAGCCTATGCTCGCCTTTTACTGCTGCCTGGCAGGAAGGTAGATGTAGATGGTCTATTCTGCAAAGGAGCCCAGTCCAACACGGGGAAAGAGAGGGAAAAGTGCCGGACGGATATGTAATAGCGTTTAATAGTAATTAATTAAGGTGGAATGCTATGAATACACTGATTGATATCGGTATTAATATACCTTCACGCGATATATCAGCCTGACCCACATCACAGCCGTATCAGATTCCTTCGGCATTCCGTGGTCGCTTGAATTACGTAAGGGAAAATCGATATTCACCTTATTTGAAACGAGCGTCTACACCCTGGTTGAATGAAAATCTTTTGAAATGGGTGGATAAAGATTTTTAGATGAGTCACATTTATCTTTCATCGCTTTATTCATCCATGCCACCATGACATTAGTTCTCGCCTATTTCGTATTTCGTGCTGGAGTGTATGGTAGCTGGTTAACTTGCACATGAGACCAAAAACCCGGTCATAAGATTTGCACCAGTTATATATATAGATAAATAAATAAATATCCCTGGACAAGTCACACAAATTGAATCTAACTCCAAAGTAAGCAAATCTGCTTGTGTTATGGGTGTTAGTCAACGATACTAATACATAGAAATACTTAAATAGATACCAGAATAAATTTTATAATCACCCAGACCTGGAAATACAGACATCTAAATGTTCATCACACAAAACCTATTAGAGTGGTAGAGTTTCGCAGCGACTTACCCGGATTGGTACCACCGCCTTACCTTACCTATTCCTACCGCCATAACGTCATGACGTGTTCCGGTTCGGAGGGTAAAGTAGCCGGTTAACTTACTTTTGCTCGAGGCCTAACATCCCGGCCTCTGGTTGGCAACGCACCATTACCACCTTTGGTGTCTCTAGGCGGCGGGAATTTCTTACCATCAGGAAATCCGTCTGCTTGTTTGCTTTCCAATGTTATAAAAAAAAATGTCTGCCCCCGTCGGGTATCGGACCTGAGCCTCGCGGTTGGTCGATTTAGTTAGGCGTGTACGCTAGCCACTCGACCAACGAGGCGGTCAAATATAGTATGTAAACGCGACCATATTCTCTTACTACTAGTGTAACAAGACCAACAGCTTTCCTGGTGCCTAGGTGAGATGGTTGCCTTGATAACAAGTATAATAGTAAGTAAGATAATTTTATTATAAAATAAAAAAAAAAGTTTTAAAGTCGATTTCAATATTTTATGGAGTAAAAGATATGGTTAAATCTTTGGAGACACCTAAAAAGTTAAAAGTGAAAATATGAAAAATTAATGGATTTAGGCAAAATAATAAAGTTGAAGTATGATGTTGCTTTCGATTGATTTTTTTTTATGATATTGGAAGGCAAACAAGCAGACGGATTTCCTGATGGTAAGAAATTCACGCCGCCTAGAGACATCAAAGGTGATAAATTTATTCCTACAAAAGAGATGCTTTAATACATAAAATGATGACCTCACGACGATTTTACACAGCCTAAAGCCAAGCGTGGGCAAAGCCGTTGGGTGATCCTTTTTTATATAAATATAAGAGGAGGCAAACGAGCAAGTGGGTCACCTGATGGAAAGTGATCACCGCCGCCCACGGACATCCGCAACACCAGGAGTATCACAAATGCGTTGCTGACCTTTAAGGGATGAGTACGCTCTTTTCTTGAAGGTCCCTAAGTCATAATTGTTTGGGAATACCGCCCTCAGTAACTGATTCCACAATGATGTTGTGCGAGGGAAAAAATGATTTCGGAATCGCACAGTTGTAGATCGCCACGCATCAAGATGGTGGGCATGATACTTTAAACTCTGTCGCGAAGTCCCAAGGTGGAAATCAGCAGCTGGAACTAAGCCAAACAACTCCTCAGAACATTCCCCATGATAGATGCGGTAGAAAACATTGAGGGACCCAACATCTCTACGCATCGCCAAGGTATCAAGCCGATTGATTCCTAGTGATATATTAGCAATCCAGTACATCATGTGCTACAATATGACGTTACAAAGCTATTAGAGCTAAGGGTATGCCTGTCGTGCCTACGGTGGATCAGTGCTATCCATAGGAGTCGGTCACTATTTTTCACAACCAGTCATTAGCAGTTGTTGGTGGTCAAATTATTGCGCACTCTCTAAACTAATTATAAGTTGTCGCTGTCTTCTTTTAACTAAAGTGGCAGAAAGAGACAAAACACTTTTAGTGCTGACAGATTAGAGGGTGCACCGCATTTCTCGAGACGTTTAATCTATCACTTGGAAAACGTTGATTAAAAACATCACACTTTGACATGTCCGGACTAATCTGACATACTCGTATATAAAACGTTCCATCTCTTTTGTTTTTGTTTCATTTATAAAAGGTAGCATGCATCTAAAATAAGTTTAGTTTGTGAACAGCAGAATTACCACCATTAACTAGGTACTCACTTGTGTAAATGTAACTAACATACATGTAACAATATCCTAAATTCTCTTCGCTCAATAAAGCGACCCGCATCATTCAAGTGAATATTAATTAAGCTAAACTAGGATAAGTGCTACGAGTGCACCACAATTGATTTACAACTTAATTCATGTGATACTACAATAATTAAGCGCAGTGAAACTGCAGAAACCTACTTCCAACTATTTCATTTCATTACCTACGTAGCGATTTGATATTTTTTTGTCAAAAAATTGCAATTAAATAAATAAATATTCCTGGACAAGTTACACAAATTAAATCTAACCCCAAAGTAAGTAAATTATTTGCATGTGTTATGGGTGTTAGTCAACGATTCTTATACATAGAAATACTTAACAGAATAAATTTAAAAAACACCCAGACCCGGAAGTGCAGACATCTAAATGTTCATCACACAAGTGCCTGCCTCCGTCGGAAAACGAACCCGAACTTCGCGGAGTGGTAGGCGTGTGCGCTAGCCACTCGACCAATAAGGCGGTCAAATGATTCAGATATGGGACCACCTCGGAATCAAGACCTGTGTTTTATAAAAAAACCAATAATATTGGTATTATAATTGACTGAGTAATCGCATAACAAACATTCAACAAAACATGGATTTTTGTGAATTCTGTTTCATTTGTGATCTTTTATCGTTATCATCAATATATTTGTGTGTGTCAAATGCAAGGTAGTGAGGGTAATGTTTTATTTATTGATTTAATGTACTTTATAAGCATTATTATTGAAAAATATTAGCGTTCTGCATTTTTCCTACACATAAACTAGAACTGTGCCAAATTTTATGCTCCTCCTTCAGCGCAATTATCGTATAAAGGGGTCTAAAATTTTGGCATCACGTATTAATATATAGATCTTTTATTTATTGATAACGTAAGATCTAATCACGTAGAAACGCAGGTTGCCCAACGTTCCCAACTGTTCTGCTTCTAACAATAGAATCCAGGATATTTATGACGGTCGTTCGCTGCCAAAACGATATTCTGTTTTATTGGTGCAACCGTTCGCATTGTACCAGGAGATGTACACAAGAATTTCGTTTAGCTTTTGAGTTCGATATTGAAGTGATTTTTTATTTGTAACAATTCTCTTTAATATAAATTTTGCATGTTTATTAAGTATTTTATTATATCATATTTCTTTAACCGTGCATATTCAAATCGACACTGTCTTAAACTCTTACCAAAACCAAACATGTGATGGTGGTGACCAGAGTTGATGCTTTGTGGTCTATCGCTCCGGCGTCGAGCTTTACTACTTGAGGTCCCGGGTTTGATTCCCGAGTCGGGCAAAAAAAATCGAAAAATTTATATTTTCAATTTTCGAATAAAAATAACGTAGCCCGGGATTAGATATCTGCCCGGTTGGCCTTTCACATTGTGGGACTTAGTGTCTTCGGCTAGTCATGTATTCCCAGGTTGTGCAACTGCCTACCCTTTCGGGGATATGGGCGTGAAGATATTTACTTACCAATACCAATGATGGTGGTATGTTTAAAAAATGTGCACGATATTATACCTAGCGTCAGGTATTTAAGGTGATCTAACCAATATGTGCTAAACTTTGCAAAATTATACTAAGTCATGTTTACAGTGTTATTATTTATACATATATAAAAAAACTTGCACTGCTTCACAATCAAAAAATATATGTAATAACAATATAATTATTTTTATTAATTAACTGCCATACCGCCCAAGTCCCAACTTTCGCTTTTAGTTGTACTTAATTAGTATTCAGTAGTTGAAGTTAGTATTGTGTTCAAGTGTACCTAAAATGACATATCCGATTCCAATTTGCATAAAATCGGGATTCAAGAGTAACCCTACCGTTACTTGATGTTTGGTAGGAGAACAGTTAGCCTATATTATACTTCGCGTGTATGACGAACACGTGGAACATAAGCACACGTGAATTTAATGATACTAGTGGTCGCCCGTTGGTGGAAATTCGACCATAATAAATTTTAATATGTTGCTGATAAGAACTCCATCTTCATTTCTCAAGACCAACTACTTTGTTTCCAACCTTTTTAGTGCGTTATCTGTGATATTTTATCGTTATCATCAATATATTTGTTTGTGTGTGTCAAATGCATGGTAGTGTGGGTAATGTTTTATTTATTGATTTAATGCACTTTATAAGCATTATTTTTGAAAAATAATAGCGTTCTGCGCTTCTTCTGCACATAAACTATAAGTGTGCCAAATTTTATGCTCCTGCGTCACGTCAGCACAATTTTCGTAAAAAGCGGTCCAAAGTTTTGGCATCACGTATTAATATATAAGTAGATGACACGTTATCTAATTACCTAAGTGCGTTTTGTAAAATCGTTAGTAGGATTTCGCTACCACGTATCCTTTAATACTAAAGGAAGGTTCAATTTAAAGACAGACGCGTGCGTCGTTAAAATGACCCCTCCGGAAATAACTCGTGAATCACGTCGAAGATAGTAGGTACTTAGATCTTTAAAGTTTAAAGCACATAGACTACGAGATCAAGTTACCGTTTTTAAGCATATTAAATCGTTATCTATAATATAACTAGCTGCCTGTTCCGGCTTCGCTCGGACGGTAATTTTTTTTATCATAAAATTGAGATGGAATGGATCTCAAGTTGGATCAAAATGCACACGGTGTGCAAATTTCATTGAAATTGGTTAAGTAGTTCAGGAGACCATCGCGGACAAACATCGTGACAGGAGATTTATATAAGTATATTAAGATGAATCGCTAAATGTGTTGGTAAGCGCATAACTTTCGAACGACTGGACCGATTTGGCTAATTCTTTTTTTACTGTTGTTAGTTATTATCAGGATAAGGTTTTTATATAGAAAAAAACCGGGAAAGTCACAGGGAAATCGGGAAATATAATACTTCATTATTTCCCATACCGAACGGGTAGAACGAAGTTCGCCGGGACAGCTAGTTGTAACATAAAATTAAGTGCACAGACAGGGCGCATCGCATATTGTCAATTTTGTTGAATTTATTAAGTAACTAGCTGTTGCTTGCGGCTTCGCCCGCGTTTTTACAGGAACCCATTTTACGATCGGGATTAAAAGTAGCCTATGTGATAATCCAGGTCACAATCTATTTGTGTTCCAAATTTCAGACAAATCCGTTCAGCCATTCGAGCGTGAGAGAAACAAACATTGATACACACATACTTTAGCATTTATAATAGGTATTAGTAGGATTATAATGAAGAAACACTTATACTGCTTTATCACTAATGATTTATTATTATACGAATAGACTACCGATTTCGCTTTTACAGCATCGTCTGTACTAATGATATGCTTTTAAAGCGAAATTGGAAGGAGTTCCATGCAGCTTCGCTTGCGTAACTTGGCTTTTACTGCACTGATTTTGATGAAACAAAGCCTATGGCACTCAGGGATAATGTAGCATTCTAAAGGTGAAAGAATTTTTGAAATCGGTCCAATAGTTTCGGAGCCCATTCATTTCAAACAAACAAACAAAAAATCAAACATTTCCTCTTTATAATATTAGTATAGATTTTAAGTAATAGATACATAAAAAAAACTAAGTATTTCTTTATTTAAAAATAGGATTATTTAAAGTTTTACTAACCGCCGACAGCAGTTTTTTTATGATTTTGGAAGACAAACATCGGACGGATTTAACGATGGTAAAAAATTCCCGCCGCTTAGACATCTAAGGTGCGTTTACAATCTGAAGGATGTTAGGTCTCGAGCAAAAGTAAGTTTATCAGCTTC
Organism: Calephelis nemesis; assembly: GCA_002245505.1. Taxonomy (NCBI): domain Eukaryota; kingdom Metazoa; phylum Arthropoda; class Insecta; order Lepidoptera; family Riodinidae; genus Calephelis; species Calephelis nemesis. The sequence goes on from NJDD01009316.1 coordinate 18,089, forward strand.
CTTATCCGCCGATCCGGAATACGTCAACAGAGTGCACCGACTGATTTTGACGCGGGAATGGGTAAGGTGATGGTGCCAATCCGGGCGAGTTGTTGCGAAACTCGACCACCTTGTCAGTCAATGCCATGGCGTTTGTGACTGTAAGCCTATGTTCGCTTTTACGAGCTGCTTGGCAGGAAGGTTGTTGGTTGGTATATTCTGCAGAGAAGCCTGATCAACATGGGGGAAAATCAAAAATATTTAAAAACATCAAATTATAATAAAAACAATCTTGGACAGAATGCCCATATCACAAGTAATCTAATCTACTTTGGGATCAGATTATTATTAGATTCTCTAGGTGGTAGAGTTTTGCAGCGACTCGCCCGGATTGGTACCACCACCTTACTTATTCCTGCCGCCATAATTTCAGTGCTTGCCGTTACCGTAGCCGGTAAAATTACTTTTGCTCGAGGCCTAACATCCTGGCCTCAGGTTGGGAACGCACCATTACCACCTTTAGTGTCTCTAGACGGCGTGAATTCCTTACTATCAGAAAGTCCATATGCCTGTTTGCCTTTCAATATCATAAAAAATCAATGTGTGTTGTTTGTGAAAAAAAAAATCCTATATATATTATTCTATCATAACTTCCATACAATCACTCCCTAACTATCTGGGTCAATCATGAGATAATTAAGCATGTATTTAATCTACCCCATACTCACTTCAATCTTGGAAGGTGTTTTAGCAGGATAGTTATTTAAACATCGAATGATGAAACATAGAAACAAACCAATATATTTATTTTAAATACTAAATATTTATCTTGGAATGAAGGAAATGTTGATTTCGACAATTAAGAATATATTTAATCTATCCCATTCTCACTTCAATTTTTGAAGGTGTTTTAGCAGCATATTTATTTAACTATCATACATAGAAACAAACAAATAACAATAACAAGATATTTATTTTAAACACTAAATATTTATCTTGGAATGAAGGAAATGTTGATTTCGACAATTATATACTAGACTGCTCCCTTTTTTAATTGTTCCAGAAAACCCTTTGAACATCTCACTGACTGCTGGTAGCATTTCTCAAATCCCTTTGCATCACTATCCTGTAACATATATTAGTTTAAACTTTAAAGCATTCTTAATTACTTGATTCCTAAATACTTTAAAGGCTGAGAGTATATAATTGGTTATTTTTGCTGTCTGAAAATTTGATTTCTTAACCCTTACACGGGCCTCATGCATTGGGATGTGCTACGTAAAATTTGAATACAGTTTCATGTTCGCGAAGTATTGTAGGATACAATACCAGCAAACAAAATTCAAATTTGTTAAAAAAACATGTGGTTGAAATTTGCACTCTGCCTGTTTCGTCGATTTTTGCTGTACGATTTGTTTTCATTCTACCACTTCATTGATTTTGAAATTTAGAAACAGAAACAGCTAGTAATCTATAAATGTATCCCTGGCCAGACAAATATGATTCATTCAAACAAATTTAACATTGTGTGGATGTGCATCCAAATCTATTCAAGAGTTTTTAGCACCATCTTGAATGAAGATGGTCGTATTTTTTCATAATTATTGATAAATTCAATAATTATGGAAAAATACGTGTTTATATTGAGTGAAATTAGTTAATTTAGGTGGGAATTAGTTAATTTTGTCCAGTGAACGTGCACAAATGAAATAATCATGAAGAAATTAGTGTATTGTGAATTTCCTCGCTGCCGCCAAATCTCATAGATTAGCTTGTGTAACAAACCTACCGCTTTACTCAAGACCCAGACATGACTTTGTAAATAGTGACTAAGGACTGAAATAAAGAATTAATACGGAAGACCCGGTTACATGGCCTAAAGGCTTTTACCGGCCCCACAAAGAGGCAAATTAATTAACAACAACAACAAATCTATGCAACCTTTCCTTTGGATTTTATTAAAATTAGTGGCACACAGTCTTTTTAGAACTGGTACTTAATAAAACTTAATTGAAAACCACTATCCTGTGTGTAAATATTTAATAGACTAACAAGAAGTCAAATCAGAGAAGAAAATTGTGGTGAAATGTTTTTTTTGCTTACATAATAAGGGTCTCTGATTATCCTATCTCCTTCAGGATCAAATTCACCAAAAAGTAGTAATTTAGCCTTGGAACCTTTAGGGGCTTTTCTGTTGAGGTCCTTCATGTTAGCTTCGTCCATTCCAAATATAAAGTCATAGTTATGGAAGTCTTCAGATGTTATCTGCAATAGAGTTATAAAGGCACTAGTTATTGCTTGGGTATCTGCCAGAATATTAATGTTATTTCAGTCTCGAAAACGTCAGATTACTATATATTAGTAATCTGACGTTTTCGAGATGAAGAGAATGAAAAGTAATCACCATACCGAATCGCATTAAAATATGTTAGTAGATTTCTCAAGATTGAATTTAAAATAAACATACAGAAAGACAAAAAATTAATAATGTACTTTTTATGTCTTAAAAAATATTTATCAATGGATTGTTGCTTACATGTACTGACAATTATTGTCAAACAGTAAATATTTTCTTCAGTTTTTTAAAAGACTAGCATTTAAATTAAACTAACCTGTCTAGCTGTATTGTTGTAAGGAACATTATGCTTTTTCATAGTATCCAGAGCTCGCCAGTCCGGAGGATTTCCGACATGCCAGCCTCCAATGGCAGCACTGTCTATTTCCCACTGATCCCCAACATTCTCATCATTCACTGTTTTCTGGAATACTCCTTCGGCTATAGGCGACCGGCAAATATTCCCTGAAAAAAACTTTGGTGTTTGTATTATACCTAGTTGCAGAGTTCAGTTATTTAATATGACTTTGTAAATGTTTGAACGTACCAAGACAAATAAATAAAGCTTTCTTTTTTGATTCAGCCATATTTAGGTATTTGAAATAAAAAAAACTAAATATTTATTATTGTTCAATTGAATTTTAGGTTGTTTTTAAATGTCACAATATTGAACTACTTGTCATTTGTCAATGTCAATGTTTCTTTTTTGATTTGTCCCTATGAGAAAGGCTAAGACCTTTGACTACTCTGCCTCATTCTTGCCAGATTTATTTTGTTGTAGGTCATTTTCATATTATATGTCTTTAGCTTACTTAAAAATGATCATAATGAGTCATGTCAGGATCTTAAGAAAAGCAGTAGCATCCTTACCTACACTCTTTGCGAGATATTTGGAGGCAACCACAACATACAAGACCCACTAATAATTTCTAAACAAAGTATCATCGAAATTGATTTATTTCACTCAATTTGAATACAAAATTCTATTAAAAGATGCATTCATATTTTCTATCGATAGGTATCGCCTAATTCCAAAATGTATAATTTCTAACGCAAGGTGTTCAACGACTTTATGAAAGGCAAGTAATTATAATAAAATAAATAAATTCGCAGTCTAACTCGTAAAGTATTGTTAGTAAATAGTTCAAAAGGAAAATATGCTATATTTAAGATTTGACTTATTTTGATTAAGATTATGCTCAAATTAAATTTGTCATGTTATGTTTGATCGAGAGTCGCAAAAATCGCGTATGTATAGCATCATATTATAAAAAAAAGTGTGTGTGTGTCAGCTACGACGCACGATTGTAATACATAATGTTGCTGAAGCCGCGAGGTTAGGCCTTATTCGCAAATTAGATCGCAAGAATAGTTTGCACTGCGCAAAATGATTTCAGGTACAATAAAGACTATTGTATCGTATTAATTAGCTCAGGTTATAAAGACCCCAAAATATTGTTGCTCCTACATGGAGCTTTTAACGTAATGAATTTTGACTAGGTGCCATTCAACCAACCAACCCACAAAACCAAATTTCAACCAATCAAATCAAAATCAAAGAAATTAGACTTGCCCGTTTGTTTCATTTTAGTTAAAGTGTATTCGATTATTTAATTCCTGTAGCACTTTTAGATCTACTACAACTTTTAAACAAAAAAACTTGTCACAAAATGCATTTTTGTTAAAATTTTTGGTAGAATATATTTGCATTCAGTCATCAACGCGCGCTTTATATCCCTCGGTTACAGCGGGCTAGTGTGAGCTGTATATGAATGGTTCGAAATTTATCTTTGCGGTAATTTCTAACTGTTTAAAAAATACGTATGAATATTTACCCTGTGCTTGTGACAAATTTTTACTTTTTTTAAGGTATGTTCAAAATAAAGTATATTATGCCCGTATCCCTGAACACCTCTTCATCTTGCGTACCTACCTAGGTAGAGGCACAAACCAAGGCATCCAGTACCAGCCGAATACACAAATACTGACTATGTGGCAAGCGTATCGCCAACCGGGCACGTGTCCGATCCGGCAACATTATTTTTATTAGAAAATTAAAAAAAAAACACATTTCTCTTTGCCCGCCCCGGGGATCGAATTCAGGACCTCATAAATTCAAGTCCAACGCTAGACTGCTTGACACCGAGGGGATTGAAATATAATTACTACACCTACACATAAGTCCATGTTACACAATATTCCACAATATCTTCACGTCAAGTGCCTTGAAGGCAGAGTGCATTGAGTACCAAGTTTCCAACTAGTTTACCAAATTCCTACCAGACCTGCGTAAGTTCTTTTACATTAAACTCTTCATATAAACCGCCAAGGTTTTGAAGAGTGGAGACTCTTGACATCACTCTCGGATAACACTCGAGCGTCAGGTTTATATTTTTTTCTTATTATTTCTGAACATATTAAATCTGCACTGCACTTTTTACACTTTTTTGTTGCACTTTATAAGTCCTCGTCGGATTGAATTAGTTAGTTAAGTGTTATTTTTTACTTTATTTTATCCACCGTGTTAGTTTCACCAGACCAGTAAAATTAGCACTAGAACCCTTCAAAAACCCTTTTAGTACCAGAACCCTTTAGAAGGTCCGACGACCTTCTGAGAGTGTGGCCGCCTTTCTATTCGTAGATTTGAGTATTGTATAAGCACGCCAAATACAGCTTGTGTGATTTTTGTGAAATAACTACATTAATAGTATAAAACAAAGTCGCTTCCTCTGTCTATGTCACTTTGTATGTTTAAATCTTTAAAACTACGCAACGGATTTTGATGCGGTTTTTTAATAGCTCAAGTGATTAAAGAGGGAGGTATATGTATATTTCATCACCGTGCGAAGCCAGGGTGGGCCGCTAGTTAATAATATTTTTTTAGGTCTTTCATTCTAATAATATATCATTTATATTCTAAGATAGGTAGGTGTCTAGTCTCTCTCTCAGTTTACCGTAACGTAGTCTAGATATTTTCATCAAACTCGTAAAAACTACACAGTAACATCAAAGCAAACAATTTTTAATACAGTCCATTGGTCACGGTCTTCTATTTTGAATAGAAATAGATTCAAGGCCTATTGTGTTGTGGGAAAATGGCCACTCGGCGTGACATCTACGCAGAAAATTACCTATTGAAAATCGCGCATTCAATTTGTAAGCTCTATTCTAGTTCCATCGAAAACATGGTCTGATAAGTTATGTAGCCGATTTAAAAAAATATCTTTTGTTATATTGGAAGACAAACAAGCGGACCGCTTTCCCAACGGTAAGAAATTCAAATCGCCTAGAGATACCAAAGGTGGTAAGGTTCTCGAGCAAAAGTAAGTTTACCGGTTACTTTATCCTCCGAACCGGAATATGTCAATGGCAAAGACTGATATGATGGCAGAAATAATATTATATTGAAAGGCAAACAAGTGTACGGATTTCTTAACGGTAAGAAATTCATGCCGCCTAGAGACACCAAAGGTGGTAAAGGTACGTTGCCAGCCTGAGGCCGGGATGTTAGGATAGATGTTAAGTAAGTTTACCGGTTACTATATCATCCGAACCGGAACATATAAACGGCAAGCACTGACGTTATGGCGGCAGGAATAGGTAAGGCGGTGGTGTCAATCCGGACGAGCCGCCGCAAAATTTTACCACCTAGTCAGATATCATAATGTTGGTAACGATAGCCTATGCTTGCCTTTGACGAGCTCCCTGGTAGGAAGGCATAGTCTTTTCTGCAAAGGAGCCAGGACCAACGCGGTCCTTTAATCTACATACCTAATAGGGGTATAAATCTTGAAAAAAAATGTTTTCTTTTAAAACTCCAGACGAAACAAATATGTTATTGAGATTATTGACAAGAAAAAAACGAGGCTACAAAACTACTGATTTTCAAAGTGGGCGTTACATGAAATAAATTTGGGAACCTCTGGTCTAAACTGTAGAAACTAGAACGTCTGTAAGGGCCGGCAATTATTCACGTGATGTTTTTGATGTATGATAGTCAAGTCCAGGACAGGCTGAATAGTGTGTGCCTACCGGACTTAGACGTGGATGATTGTTGGAATGTTTTGAAAGAGAGCATGGTTGATGTTGCGAAAGAGATATG
>NJDD01009316.1:25199-37769 GCA_002245505.1 Calephelis nemesis
TGAAGGAAGCAAGACAGGTTTGTCAGGATCGTGAGGTCTGGCACTCGATACTCTCTGCCTACCCCGTAAGGGACTTGGCGTGAAGATATGTATGTATGTATGTTTTTGATGAAATTTCGTAGTTTAAACTGACTCCTCCTTTCTCCATTCAAAAACACGTGTAGGTTTTATTAAAAGGTGACTATTTGTAATTTAGAAATTCCTGCAATAAAAAAAAATTAAAAACATGTGCAACAAAAATTAACAACCCGATTTTTACCTTACGTCTTCCGACGATTCTTAATATCTATATTTTAATACGTGATGCCAAAACTTGGGACCCCTTTTTACGAAAATTGCGCAGACGTAGGACCATAAAATTTGGCACACTTATAGTTTATGTGTAGAAGAATTGGATTTACACTTATTGATTTTTTCAATAATAATGCTTATAAAGTACACGAAATCAATAAATAAAACATTACCCACACTACCATGCATTTGACACACACAAACAAATACATTGATGATAACGATAAAATATCAAAGATGGCGCACTAAAAAGTTTGGAAACAAAGAAGTTGGTCTTAAAAATGAATATGGCGTTCTTATCAACAAGGTATTAAAATTAATTATGGAATTTCGACCAAAGGGTGACCACTAGTTGTGTTAAATTTGTGGTTCAGAATGTAGCAAACCAGTATTTACAACCATCTAGAAAACCTATTATCTTAAAGTATATTGAAATATTATTTCCTAATAACGTAATGTCTCCTACATTTGGTTATTTTGTTCTGCCGATCAATCTTATTTTGGTTTGTGTCGCTCCCAACGCGTGTACCCATAAATGGCTACTTTACACCTGGTTATACTTAGATCCTTTGTCTTCGTGTCACCACGAGACGAAGACAGTTTATAGATCTCTGGGCATTCAACGCATGGGGTGTGGAATCTAATACCGTCAAATGCGAAAATAGAAGCTCGCTGCAGTTCGTTAACTATTCTGGTTGAATATATGTATACCGTCCATTCGCCACATCTGTGTATAGTATGGGCCTGTAGGGTTTTTCTTGAAACTCGATTAATGCAATATTAGAAATTGGAATCGGATCTGTCACTTTAGGTACTCTTGAACACAATACTAGCGAATTATTAAAGTTTAATTAATAATAAACAATTATAGATTATTTTATGCGATTCATTCAATTTTGAAGTAAGTAACTAAATGTTAATAATCCGCTAGTACTGTGTTCGAGAGTACCTAAAATGACAAATCCGATTCTAAATTCCAATTTGCATGAAATCGATATTCGAGAGTAACCCTACTGTTCTCTGTACCTACATACTAGCTAAATGTGCAACGAATACGCGCATGCTTAAATATTAGCATCGGTACTTTTTTACATGTTGTAATTTTCAATACATGTTTAAAAGTAGGTAGGTACATGAGCCTTAACAAACACTTTTACTTTAAAATTTCCACCTTTCTAAAGTGATAATAATGATAATGTCAGTTTAATTAAAATAGGTACACTTCGACAATCCTATTAATATTATAAATGCGAGAGTTTGTATGTTTGTTACTCCTTCACGCAAAACTACAAAACCAATTTTCATGAAATTTGGCGTACAGATAGAGGGTAACCTGTTTTAACACGTAGGATAGTTTTTGCCCCGAACTTTGTGTTCTAATGGTCTTAAATTCGATCTAGTCAATTTGTTAAATCCACAGGTAGACTTGCAAAGATTTTGAAATATTAAGACTCTCTTCTTTACTAGGTACATACCTAACGAGTATAAAACAAAGTCGCTTCCTCTGTCCCTTTGTCCTTTTGTATGCTTAAATCTTTAAAACTACGCAACGGATTTTGAAGTGGTTTTTTTAATAAAGCGATTGAAGAGGAAAGTTTATAAAATAAAGCAAATTGCAGATAGGAAAAACGACGTTAGGCGACGTACCTGTCAGTATTAAATAGTAAGTATGTAATGTAAAACAATTGCAGCGATTTCAATTTAACATCTGGATACAACAATGTGCAGTATCTACTGTATGCAATTAACGGACAGTTGTAGTTAATTGCTAACACACGTACCAATAAACGTGACTGACGATGGGCTGATAGATTACAAGTTAACTAAGGTATTGTAAATTTGACATTTTAAATTTTTGTCGTATCCAAAAAGAACTTCTTTACAGTTCCTGAGTCTGAGTATGATTTACTTTTTAATTTTAGCGCTTTTCTCGTTTTTGGGATAATTTTTCCTATTTATTTTATTATTTTTATGGTATTGGAAGGCAAACAAGCAGACGGATTTAATATGTACAAGTTTCTGATAAAAAGTTGGCAAGTAGCCACCTAAACCCAATAGCACCAGTAAATACATAAGTGAATTTACACTTTGAGCCAAATCGATTGACTTTACACAATGGCTTTGGCAACAAGAAGTCATTTTATAAAAGCTGAAAGCTTCTCAATATACCTATTATTTCAACTCAAGTAAGATGTTCTAAAGCTACAATGATCCAAACCACCCAACCGATGTGTGCACTATGTCTCTTCTTTCAATATTTCTAAAAAGTTTCTTCACGCCCATATCCCCGAAGAAGTAGGCAGAGGCACAACTAGGGCACCTACGACTAGTCGAAGACACTAAGTCCCATAATGTGATAGGTGGCAAGCCTATCGCCAACCGGGCACGAATCCGATCCCGAGCAACGTTTTTTTTTATTAGAAAATTGAAAAAATCCAATTTTCATTTTGTTGCCCGACCCGGGATTCGAACCCAGGACCTCAAGCAGTCAAGTCCAACAACTGAACCGCTAGACCACAGAGGCGATATTCAATATTTCTACTTGTATAAAATGTCAATGATCTGGGCCATGGGTGTTCCTAGATTTTTTTATGTTATAGGAAGGCAAACAAGCAGACGGATTTCCTGATGCTAAGAAATTCACGCCGCCTAGACACACCAAACATGGTAATGGTGCGTTGCCAACCAGAGGTCAGGATATTAGGCCTCAAGCAAAAGTAAGTTTACCGGCTACCTTACCCTCCGAACCGGAACACGTCATGACGTTATGGCGGTAGGAATAGGTAAGGCGGTGGTACCAATCCGGGCGAGTCGCTGCGAAACTCTACCACCTAGTCAGATGTCACGGTGTTAGTGACGATAAGCCTATGCTCGCCTTTTACGAGCTGCCGGCAAGAAAGGCAGATGGTCTATTCTGCAAAGGAGCCCGGACCAACACGGGGAAAACTCTAAACGAACTTATAAAGGTTTTAGAAGATTTGTAATTTCCTGCTATAATAAATCCCTGCAAAGGCGTAGGCCGACCAGCAATCCCGTTTTCAGTACAGGAATCGAACGTGGGTTGTCGCTGCCGGCCGCAAATGACAGAATAATTCTTGTTAATATTCTTATTTCTTGCAGACACAAGCAAAAGGAGGTCGATTCTAAAATTTATTTTTATAATTAACATAAATTTGCTTTGTCAATTAATGTAAATCGCCTCTGTGGTCTAGCGGTCTGGCGTCGGACTTGATTGCTTGAGGTTCCAGATTTGATGCGAAAATATCAAATGTGTATTGACAATTTTCTAACAAACATAACGTTCAACGGGATTTGATGCGAGCCCGGTTGGCGATAGGCTTGCCACCTATGTAATTTATGGATGGCTCCTAATCCATCCATAAATTACGTCACGCTAATTTTAGAACTTTTCGACTCCTCTCTCTTTGTCACAGGTTGTCGCATTTTTAGGACCCCTTCCCCCCTAATGTGACGTCACACATTTTTCAAACTTTTGCATGTATCTAAAAATAATCAAAAGGAAACAGTTATTTTTATCTTTTTATTTATTTTTATTAAATAATCTTTAATAAAATCAACGTAGTCAAATATTTCTGATAACAAATATAATAAGCGACTAGTAAGGAAACAATAAGCAACTAATTAATATTAATTGAAAACATTTATTTTAAAATATTAATTTAGTGTCTCACTTGCATTACAACATGGCTCTAGGAATCAAATGTTGTTACGGAAGAGATAATCTTATAGCGAGAGTGCAAAAAATATTAATAAATATAAATTAAGAATTATCTGTTCAAAGTTTTTTGTTCACATATAAATTTTGTGTTGTGACGTCACAAGGCTTTCGATCCCCCTATGCCCCTTGTCACATAATGTCACAATAAGAAGATACCCTCCCCCCATTAACGTGTGACGTAATTTATGGATGACCCCTTAGTGTCTTTTGTGTACTTTGTTGTATCTCCGCCTAACTCTTTTTTTTTGAATGGCTAATTTGTTGCTACATTTGTTTTTACAACTTTACCGGGCAATCGCCTGGCTCTTCGGGGATATGGGCGTATAGATAATTTATTAAAATTTAAATTTATTTTTATTGCAATAATTTATATATAATTTTAAATGTAACATAATTGTAAAACTACGAAACGGATTTCTATTTTCCCTTACATTTAAAATTATTTTTTTACTCTTACTTTTTCATTGAATGTGCACAAACCGCGTCTAAATTAAGGAAATGCTTCTTGCTTTTAGCATATATTAGAAGAGTTAAGAACACTAGGTAAACGTGGACTAAAAATCTCCAATGTTCAACCTGGTATTAAAGTCTTTATTACATTGTGGCACAGACTATACACAGTATCAACCAAACTTTAGCATATTATTTCAATTAATAAGACGCACTGTAAGTAGCGTTAGTTTTAAGTTGTAGCAGAGATTAGTATAATGTCTTTGGTTGTAGCAATCAATCTTTTTAAAGTGGGCCTGATTAACATTTATATCTTAAAATTACGAAAAATAAAAATTGAACACAAAACTCTCAGTAGCTAGGTACTTATAGAGACTGCGGATAGAAATAGAAAATTTAAATGTTTTTAACTGACTTCCAAAAATGGAGGAGATTATAATATGTTCGACTCCTAGATATTTTCATCGATTTCTTCTTTGTTTGTCATACAACTCAATGTATATGACACAAATTTCATAAATTGTTTTTATATTTAAAAGAGCGTATCTACTTCCAAAGGAGGTCATATTGCCACCAAGTCTAGATCTGGTAATGGAATCCGAGGAATATCGAGAAAAGCACTTAATTTTTGTATAGGTATCTAGATGACGCAGTTTTACTGCGCTTAACCAATTTTTTCGCTCCACTATTCATAGCTACCATATCGATAACGTAAACGCATAGCTGTCATCTTTGCTTTTTAGTCGTATTGTTTTATTTGTATTATAAGTAAACTAAAAATGTTAATAGTGCGGAACCAACCAGATTTTGGAGCTCTCAGCTGAAAGCTAAAAAAGTAGGTAAAGATAAGTTATGTTACTATTTTGCTAAATTACTGCTCTCGTACACCTACTCGATCACTTAGTCTAACTATCTAATTACTGGTTTACTCCAATAAAAATACCAATTTTTAAAAATGAAGTAAAATGACGTAGAATAGACCTCCGGAGTTAGTGTACTATCGGGGACGGAGTGGGCGCGTCCACTTGTTGATGCAAAACTGTCGTCCGGGGAGCTGATCCAGATATTACTATGGTAAAATACAGCTCCACTGACTTCAAGTTCATCCTCCGCCAATGACTTCCGTTAAGACTATACCAATTTAATTTCCTATTAATTATTGAAATAATCTGTTTAAGTATAGCAGTCAAAAACATAAAATACCTTAAAATCTAACTATATTTTTACTGTCATAAGACGGCGAACAAGCACATGACTTACATAATAGTGACAAGCATGCAGTAGCGGTTTTAGTATAGCAGCGCCCAGGGCGTAATTTAGCGCCCCCTACATGCTGTTGAAAACAATACTAAAAGGTAAATAATATATAGCGTACAGCAGTGGTGCCCATACGGTCGATCGCGAGAGCTTCCACGGTCGATCTTAGAGGTTAAGCCAGTTAGTACCTACAAGATTTTATTTTCGAATATTTTTTCGTACAAATGTGTGTAATATTTTTCCTAAAAATGAATTGAATTGAATGAATTTCCAATATTTTTTCCTACAAATAGTAAGAAACTATGTAAAACTGCTAATAATTACTAATGATTACAACATAAAAATCAATTATAATATAAATATAGGTACATGTTATTATTACTAATAGATAATAAAAAAAACAAAATAAAATAAAGCTGTCGATCTTAAACCCTTAACTTTTTCTCAAGTCGATCTTCACAGCATAAAGTAAAGGCACCACTGGCATACAGGATTTGACGCCTCTTTACACATTACCGACCTGGGCGGTTGCCCAACCGCGCTTTACCAAACGCCGTCCCTGCAATCATGGCTCATAGATACCATGGTTGGTATAAGCTCTATAATTTGGCCTGGATGCTGAGCTTTTTGCAAAACTCTACTGGCTACCGCTCCCTCCGGTCCAGAATATGATAGTTATCATTTTGGCGGTAGGTTGGATATCTGTCCGCACATGTTGCTAACTCAGCCCGATACCACCATTTTGCCTTGTTGATTATAACCTATGCTCGTCTCTTACGAGCTACTAGGCAAGACGGTCTGTTCTACACGAGTTTCCGGACCGTAAAATGAAAATTGTAAAAAGCTTATTAAACCAATTCCTGTATCTTTACATTTTTTTTTATGTGATAAGACAGTGCACAAGCTCACGACTGTCCTGATGGTATGAAATATCGCGGCCTACGAACACCATAGATATTATAGGCGAGTCACCGTCCTGTGGCCAGGATGTTAGGCCTATTGTGCAAGTCTACCGGCTACCCTACCCTCCAGACCAGAACACGACGATGTCGTAAAGCGGTGGATCCTTGCCCGGGCAAGTGCTGCACAGCGCCCTACCACCAGAGATCTTGATGGCAGCCAAACATTAAACCTTTTGCTCGGCTCTTACGAGTTACCTAGTGGGAAAGGCAGATGATCGATTCTACACAGAGGACCAGCACCAGCACATACCCTGCTACGACTTAAAAAAGAATAAACTGATCGGACTACGCGTTGTCTAAGTATAGCCCAATTTACTTTTCGACTTTTACCCCCTTTCCATGGGATCACTTAACAATGGGGATAAAAAGTATCCCATAATCCTCGGAACATAGAGTATCTTCCAGCCAAATTCAGATCGGTTCAGCAAATTTGGCGTGGATCGCCATATTGATACAGACATTCTAAAAGTTTGTTTAGTTGCCCATTTTTTTGGACTGCATAAATTTTTATAACATCTTCAATATTTACAGAATTCACTCTTCTACAGTTTTTTTATGTTTTATGAAGGCAAACAAGCATGCGGATTTCCTGATGGTAAGAAATTCACACCGCCTAGAGACACCAAAGGTGGAAATGGAGCGTTGCCAACCTGAGGTCGGGATATTAGGCCTCGAGCAAAATTAAGTTTACCGGCTACCTTACACGTTTACCGAACACGTCATGACGTTATGGCGGCAGGAATATGTAAGGCGGTGGTACCAATCCGCATGAGTCGCTGCGAAACTTTACCACCTAGAGAAATGTCACGGTGTGAGTGACGGTAAGCCTGTGCTCGCCTTTTACGAGTTGCCTGACAGGAAGGCAGATGGTCTATTCTGCAAAGGAGCCCGGACCAACACGGGGAAAAATTAAGATTATGTAAATATTATGTATATTCTCGTATTATCAGAACAAGTCGCAGAACTGATATCTGGCTTTGCATTAGACTTGTATCTAATGTTTGTTTTGTATTCAGACCTTCACAACTGCATGCACGATGTTTGCCCTGAGGTTGTCGCCCTGTGGTTTAAAATAGTTATTCAGTTTGTTGCATAAATAGTACGGCAACTGTTAGCTGTTTGCGCGATACGACGAACTAGCGCAGCGGAGAGTTGGCTAGTTTCAAAGAAAATACACAAATCTATAACATTTGGTACCTAGGTACCCTATATAATCTACGTGCATTTTATAAACATACACCTCCCTACCCGATGGACATTTTGATGCATTTTATTATATTTGTTGGCAACGCACCATTACCACCTTTATTGCCTTGAGACGGCGTGAATATCCATATATACGTGTATTGTAAATATATACCTACCTGGCTGGCCCATTTGTTGGCAGCGCACAATTACCGGCTTTGGTGTCTCTAGGCGGCGTGAATACCTTATAATCAGGAAATATGTCTGCTTGTTTGCCATCCATTATCATAAAAAAAACCTGTCATTATAGTAAAATGCGTAAATGCTATTCACTTTATTAGTAGTCGGTATGCGACGACCCCTGTGCCCATTTGTGGTTGCTTATTTACCAGTGCAGTTAGCTATAACCTGGTGATAGAATGCTCTACAGCCACTCGATTAATACCACCGCTTGAGGTATTCCTGCTGCCACAGAGTTTGTGGTCCCATTTATCTTTCTCTGTGCTGGAAGGTTGGGTAGCCGAGTACCCAACCTTACAGCACAGACTTAACCTCGACACCATAAGGTAGCGGCCCACCATTATCACCGCATAACACCTCAGGAGATTCACCTGCTTGTTTACTGGCATAAAACACAAAAAAACAGAAAGTTTAAAAAAATGTCTATTATTAGCTACTAGGTGCACGGATATCATTGGCAGTGTATAGATTTCCTGATATTAAAAACACAAGTCGCCTTTAGACCAAAGGCAGAATTTTGTTACAACTTCACGCCCGTATACCTGAAGAGGCAGACAGAGATACAATCAGAATACCTACTCACGAATAACCGAGGATCCTTAGGCGTATATCTTTGTATCGTGTAATAGTAGATCAGCAGACCAACTATAAGTCTTCTGGTATTGCAGTTGTTTGTTCGTTCGTGTATTTTTGAAAAAGGTTTCAAAAATATTGTAAAATTGACATTTACTTTCGCAATTTCAGAATTTCGAACACCTCATATATCATATCAAGGTTTTAAATACAATAAAACAAACGAAATATTTTTTTCTTTCAAATCGTATACTGTTTTGGCATTTTTTGAAATTTGAAATTGGTATAAAATAACAATCAAACAAACGAACAGAAATCAAATAAACAAGAATATTATATATTTTTCCAATTTGAAAAAAAATAAAAAAAATGTACAAATAAAAAAAATCGAAAAAAAAATTCATGTAAATTTTTCTTGGGGGCCTGATCGTCGGGGGCCCCAGGCCATGGCCTAGTATGGCCCATTGGGTAATCCAGCACTGCTTGTGTTTTACGTCACTGATACAGAGGCCTCCCTGTAACCTATCATTATTCCGTCATCAAGGTGGCGCCGCTGGCCCATTGCCAGACGATAAGAACCATCTCCGATGAAAACAATGTAACGCTTTATAACCACATAATGTCTAAAGTCGTTTATTACGTAACATTACGACACCGTTCTTGGAATTATTTTGTAACAAATGTAATATTGTAATGTACCTAGCTAATATATGGCCGATTACCGCTGGGGAAGAAAGGTTCTCAAGTGGCGGCCCCGCACCGGATGACGTAGTGTTGAACGACCTCCCACCCGGTAGATCGATGATCTGGTCAAAGTCGCGGGAAGTCGCTGGTTACAAGCGGCTGGTGATCGTGACTTTTGGCGCTCTTTGGGGAAGGCCTATGTCCAGCAGTGGACGTCCTCCGGCTGATGATGATGATGAATGATGGATAACGTAAAAAATTGTCATATAAGTTGATTGGATCTCTTACAGAGTCACATAATATGTATATGTATGGACAATATGAAAAACGATTGAAAGCCATATTCATAAAATAAGAAAAAGAATATATCGCACCTTCAGTAATATAAGGGCCCAAGTCAAAATTTTCACATTTAAAATCCCATACACGACTGGGATTTTGAATGATAAAGGCACAAAATGATTCGCTACTGGTTAGTGCTAGCAGAAAGAGAATAAACATAAGATTAACTCGGTAATTATATTTATTTTAACACATGATATTATCGGAAAAAATACTGTATCTTAAAACACGATTTCCCAAAAAGTAGTTTTTTGGATAGTGCCCTTATATTACTGAGGGTGCGATATGTACAACACAGTATTGGTTTTCATGGCACTTTCTTATTTTTATTATTTATTAATGCGAAAGGGCATGATTCTCCAATGGTTCGGTCCTGTGGAAAGAATGACGGATGAAAGATTGATATACAATGCGAATGTATGTAGGTATCCGGGGAGACCAAGGTTGACATTCCACGATCAGATCAATCGGATATTATTCGAGGATGGTGTCAAGAGTCTTCGAAACCAAACATGAAGGAAGGAAACATGAATGTGAAGGAAGCCAGACAGGTTTGTCAGGATCGTGAGGTCCGGCACTCGATACTCTCTGCCTACCCCGTAAGGGACTTTTCGTGAAGATATGTATGTATGTGTCTATTATTATTTAAGAGTTTGTGTAGATCTACCCCGCGAGGGTCACTGCGACCTAACTAGATCTATTGTGATCACAACTCTTACTCTTTAAGCTTAGATCAATACCGCAAGGCCGACAGTTTCTAAGAAATGTAATGCTCTTGGGATTAATCAGCTTGAGATCTTGGGAATGCTTATTTGGAAGTGCTTGTTTGGCAATAACATAGGTACTGAACTCCCTAAGAACTTTCCAAGAAATAACAAGTAGTTTACGATAGATAGGGTTAGATTTATTATTAATTTAAGGAAAAAAATTGAACTTCGTAAATTATGTACTTAAATAAAAAAATAAGTTTTGTAAATACATAAAATATTTGCACACCGCAATGTGGTAGAATATTATGTTGGAATGCTTAAATACTTATGTAAAAATTTTTTAGCATACATATTTCGCAAATAAATATTTTTCACTTCATTTCAGAAATGCATAAAACTCTATCAAGGGCTGCCTACAATACTTTAATTCCTACTAAATAAAAATGCCAATAAAATATCACCAAACTATTCAAATTGCTAAATTGAAAAAAAAGTCCGGGGCTGCCATTAAATGAGCTTAGAACCCAGTTTTGTATTGTTATTGCAACGTGAATAATTTTATTACTACGTTTTAATTATATTTGTTGAAACTTAAAATGTCAATGACAGCCCTCGACTGATTTTTTTTACATTTTTTATTTTTTAAGTCCATAGAGATTTGAATAACTATGTTATTGCAACATTTACATCTCTTTCTTTCTTTAGGTTTTGGCATTGACGTTAGTATTTTGCCATTAGTCAAGTGGAAATTGGCATCAATTTGCAATCGGGATTCAATTATAATTAGTCATAAGTCGTCAATAAGTCATGTCTGGGTCTTGGGTAAAGCGTTGGCCTTATTACTCAAGCTCGTATAGTTAGATTTGGCGGCAACGAGGAAAAACACGATACGCCAATTTCATCATGTCTATTTCATTTGTGCACTTTCACTGAACAAAATTGTACAAAACGTCACCAAAATTTACCAATTTTATTCAATATAAACACAAAATTCAATAATTATGAAAAAACTTCGACCATCTTTTCTCTCGATGGCGCCAAAACTCCATCTACATCTCTAAGAATTAAATACTATAATAAGTAGGTACCTACGTAGGGAAGTGCTACGAAACAAAATATACTCCGTTGTTCTTATATGTGCGAGAGAGAGTGTATTCGAGATCTGATCAACTTATATGAACGTATTTTATGTTAATTATCTCTTATTACAAAAACATATTTAAATCGGGGGTTTTTAAATAATTTTTAAAAATATTTCAACTAGCGGATTTTTTAATTTGGATGTTATTGTTGTTGGTATTTAATAATTTGTGTAATAGTCCAAGATCCCAGGGCCGCCAGACGTCACGTATTTTCTGACGGATCAAATGTGGACGATTGAGTAGTGTTAGTACGTACTATGATCGTATGCCTACCTGCTAATTTGGTCAAACGGCCAATTTCCAGGTATCAGGTAATCAAGGTACATAAAAACATTACTTACTTCACGTAAATTCTCATGGCTGATTTTCATATATGTTTTCGAGTGTATAGTTAGAAATAAATCGTCAATACTCCCAGACACTTTCCGTCGGCCATATTGCTTGGCAGACGCTTTAAGGGTCTAAAAATAGTTAGTTAACTTAACGTAAATTCTGACGCTCCATTTTTATATAAGTTCATCCGGCAACTATTTTAAAACCTTTGACAAAAAGACAGACCGATCCTAGGGGCCAATCATCCCCTAAACTAAATTTTAATATCTCTGTGAGTGGGAGCGCGAGAGCATTATCTACGCGTATGAGACTGAGAAAGACCGACTGCGCTGTTAAGGCCATAAAAATTACTTGAACAGATATTTTATAATTTATAGAACTTTTGTTGACACGTAAATTATGGCATCAAAAAAAATTGACATACAATAAATAATACTGAAGTTAGCTGAAATTTTAATTTTTTTTCTATTTATCAATTGGAAATAAAAAATATTTTTTTTAAATTACCACTTATATTTAAATAAGAGCAATTTTTCAATGAATTATTTATTCGAAATTTGGAAACCAAGTAGAAAAATATTAATCCTTTAATATTTCTTAACAGAGGATATTCTTATTATAATTTGAGTTATAACTTACAAATAATTTTAAAATGATAATAA
>NJDD01009318.1:0-19072 GCA_002245505.1 Calephelis nemesis
TCAGGTTGTAAATGAAGTTCATTTGAAAAGCTGTTATGCGCGTAGATTGTAAAGATATCGCCCTTAATTAAAAAATATAAAAGTATTAATCTGATTTAATTTGTTAAATGTAGGTGTGCAAGGTTTTACTTTTTTGTGGCAGGTTTGTTCTACTGACTTTAGACATAGGGCGGCATTTGACCTAAGATGATATACTGGGCCTGTCAGCGGACACAGCTGAATATCTTCGTCGTATTGACTGCATTTTTGTATTTCGTCATCAGCTATGGGAATAAACAAATCCTTCTGTATATTAAATGCAACATAATTGGATGCAGGGATAATAGTTACCATCTGATGATTAACTTGCTGCGGAACTGGTAAAATTTTATAGATTTCATAGGTTTCTCTGCTAATAAGAGGTATTTTAATTTCAAAAATTAAGTACTGACGTGTTATTCTTACTCTCATCTTCAATAATTTATATATTTTTGCTAAATCAGTTTCTACATTATAAATATGTAATGATATATCTCTGGAAATGTGATTTGAAATGATATTCAATTCGTCTTTGAACTGCTCTGGTTTTAATAAATGTAAGTTAGATTGACCATTATATGTATTTGTAATAGTATCTAGAAGGGTATCTAATATACTTTTTAAGTTGCTAAGGATATTGTTAGCGATAATAGACCCCAAGGAAAACTCATTTTGGTTGTACACAGATTGAATTTGAGTTTTGATCACATTATTTTCTTTTTCCAAACTATTGATATAACGATTGAACATTTTGTGCTGCTTATCCATAGAATCCTTCACCCTAGTTAGTAAATTATACTCAGCTTCCACAACGGTTGTTTGATTTTTCCAAAGTAATGCAAGGTTATTTTCGTTTGCTCTTACTAGTTCAATGTCCTTTTGATATTGTTCGGCAAACCTTTCATCCATTACTCCGAATAGCTCGTGCGCTATGTAACCTACACCGTTGATAAGACCGAGCGCGTGCCGTGTGCGCGATGAGAGCTGCTGACGGAGCAACATATTGTTGTAGTACTTGAGCTTAGAGTAACCGTGATATAGCTGATGTAGGACCATGTCACAATGTGATGTTATGTTTGCATTAGTACACATTTTATCTAAATGCATGATATATTTATTGAATAGTTCCATGCCCTGCCAATACGGATCCATATTGTAATATACAATAAGCTTCCACTCGTCACTTATAAGATGCATGCTTGATATCCTATCAAAAAATAGGCTATTGTCGTTTTTAAGTGTTGTAATGTTAAAGCTTGTATTTTGTTGGAAGGTTGGTGATATTAAGAAAGATCATGTCAAAAAAACATTTCTATTACGAGTGCGACGTTTTGTTATTTCATTACGCTGTGCTGGGTAGCGTGCGAAGTCATCATTTTTGTCCATTACTGGCAGTTTAACTAGTTTGTTCACCGGTCTTTTAATGATTTTATTTTTTGTTTTAAGAGAAACCACTCTTACGTATCCGTCATTCCCCGGGTGTAGTTCGTGAACACGTCCCAAGGCCCACTTTCCGGGAGGTAGGTTCTCGTCCTTGATAAGTACTATTTCCCCGATTTGTATATTTTTTTGTGGCGATCGCCATTTGTTCCGTGTCTGAAGTTGTTGGAGATATTCCGAGGACCATTTTCTCCAAAACTGTTTATTCATTGATTGCACCAGCTGCCATCTTTTTGTCAAATTACAAAAATCAGAGTCTGTTTGTGGCCGTGATAATAGTGGTCCTCCTATCAGAAAATATCCAGGAGTTAAGAACTCATCCTCAGGGTCTTCACTTAAAGCACATAATGGCCTTGAATTTAAGCTTGCCTCTATTTGATGCAACAAGGTGGTGAACTCTTCGTACGTGAGTTTTTGCTCTCCTAATACTCTCTTAATATGATGCTTTAGACTTTTGACAGCTGCTTCCCACAGTCCACCTGCATTTGGCCATGCTGGGGCGTTGAAGTGCCAGTCTATCTACATATCAGCAATGTTATTGAAGAAATCTTGATTTATGCTTGCTATTATCTCCTTATATCCTTGTTTTAAGACACGGTTTGCTCCGTAAAAATTTGAACCTCGGTCGCTGTACATATGACGAGGAGTACCTCGTCGAGCACAAAACCTTCGAAATGCAGCTAAGAAAGCCGGTGTGCTAAGATCAGATACTAGTTCTAAATGCACAGCTTTAGTTGATAAACATACAAAAACTGCTATGTACCCCTTTGAAGTTTTAACTCCGCGGCCTTTAAAGTCACCACCACAGTGAGTATAAGGTCTAGAAGGTGGGGTTACCCTCGGTAATGGAAGATCGGCCATAATCTGCTGGTATTTTTCGCTGCAAAATCGACGACATCGCACACACAGACGTAGAAGTCTCTTTACCGTACGGTTCCCACTTAATATCCAATATTTATTTCTAATATATGCTAATGTCAATTTAGGACCTCCGTGTAAGGTTGTCAAATGAGCCTGATTCACGATCAGCTCCGTGAACCGACTATGATTTGATAGTATGATAGGATGTTTGGCTGATAAAGCAATACTTGAATTTCTAAGTCTTCCACCAACTCTCAATATGCCATCTTCATCCAGGAACGGACTTAAACTAGAAATTTTACTATTTTTGTGTACTAGATGTTTCCTTTTGTAATAAGCTAAATCGTCGGCAAACTCGAACGATTGAATATTTTTTATTATTAATGTGTATGCGTTTTGAATCTCTGAGCATGATAACACATTTCCTGAGTTTGCATTTTGCTGACATCGTAAACGAGTAATAAAACGTAGCATCCAAGCTATGATTTTTACTACCTTGGTATTAGAGCTGTATTTGTTTAATACTTCTACCACAATATTTGTCACTTGATTTTCTTGTAAAGTTGCATTTACACTACACTTTTTTACATCGATGTTAGGAGAAGGATATGTCACACAGGATTCGCATGATGTCATCGTAGGCAGCCATTTTGGTCCTAGCCACCAAAGGCTATGTTCAGATAAATGTTTGGCTGTTATACCTCTTGTAGCACAATCGGCGGGATTGTCAGTTATTCCTACATGTCTTCAAAATTGTAATGGAATAATTTTTATGATTTTCTCCACTCTACTTGCTACAAATTGCTTCCATCTTGACGTGTCTCCTTGTATCCACCCAAGTACCACCATTGAATCAGTCCATCCGTATGTCCTCACCGTTTTATCTGAAAGCGAATCCTTAACTTTTTTCATCAATTGTGACAATAGTAAGGCTGCGCACAGTTCCAAGCGTGGTAGAGATATTTTTTTGTTTAACGGAGCTAATCTAGTCTTCGCCGTAATTAACGTTGATGTGTTCTCAGCTTTACTATTTGACGTAACAATGTATATACAACAAGAGTATGCCTTTTGTGATGAGTCGCAAAATCCGTGTAAAGTATATTTATTTTGTGTATTACCCATATGCCTTGATATTTTAATGTGATCTACATTTTGAAAATCATGTTTTAACTCTAGCCATTCTTGCTTGATTTCCAATGGCAACTCCTCATCCCATGATATACCGGATATCCACACCTTTTGAAATAATAGTTTAGATTTTATGGTAAGTGGTGATAACCAACCAATAGGATCAAATATTTTTGAAATATCCGACAGTAACTGTCTTTTTGTATATCTCTTGCAGATATTATTAAATATTTTACTGTCAAATGTAAACATGTCAGATGTAGGGTCCCATTTCAGCCCCAAGGTTTTACGTGACTCGGTATATTTAAATTGAAATGGAGTGTTTTGTTCTTCACGTTCCAAATCTTGGATCAAGCTTGCATTGTTGCTAGACCACTTACGCAGATTCATGCCTGCCTCTCGTAACAGGTGAATTAATTGTTCTAGAGTTTCTTTAGCGTCATATAAAGAGTTGTGGCCTCCTAAGTAATCGTCCATATAAAAACAGTTTTTTAAAGATTCTGATCCTAAGGGATAACGGCTCGCGCCATCTTTTGCAATTTGTTTAAGAGTTCGCATTGCTAGAAAAGGAGCTGCTTTCGTCCCATATGTGACCGTTGTCAGCATATAATTTTGGATAGGCTCTTCTGGCGAGTTTCTCCAAATGATACTTTGCAGTGGCTGATGTGACTCAGCAACACATATTCTTCGAAACATTTTCTCTATATCCGCCGTTACCACATATTGATATTGTATCCACGTTATGATAATCGAAAGCAGATCAGCCTGAAGATTGGGTCCACGATGCATTAGATCATTCAGACTTTGACCTGTGGAGGTCTTAGAAGATGCATTATAAACTACCCTTAACTGGGTAGTAGTAGAGTCAGGTCTCACAATCCCAAAGTGGGGAAGGTAGCATGCTGGTTCACTAATTAAATTGACTAGACGCATATCCCCTAACTCTTGATATTCTGTCATAAACTTTCTATAGCTATCGGCAAAATCTTTATTTTTTGACATCTTTTGTTCTAATCGCTTAAATTGTATAATAGCTCGTGATTTTGATGACCCGAGCTGATGTTCATATCCTTCTTTCATGGGTAAACAAACCAGATATCTGCCGTCTGCTGTACGCGTTGTGGTAGATTCATATAAGTTTTCACAATATTGATGTAATATGATGTTTTCACAATAATGAATTTCAACGATGATGGGAAAGTTATATCCTCAATTTCCCAGTATTTTGATATATGTGATAAATTATTTAAAATGACGTGACAGTTAAATGACTTTACGTTTCCTGATAAAATCCAACCTAATTTAGTTTGCTGTGCAATAGGAGCCAGTGGCGGACCTTTTATGAGACCTCCCATAATAATATCTGAGTAGATGCTTGCATCGAGAAGAATGTCAATAGGACGAGACATGTTATACTCCGGGTCGGCCAAGTTGACATGCTGCAAGTGAGGCCAAGATTGTTTTGAGAATGAGTGGTTTGGTAAATTGTTAATGACATTGGATATAACGAGAGCCTGAGTACGAAAGTCATAGTCACTATAAATCGATTGACAGTCAAGGATGACTATTCCTCGACCCTGCTTCGCTCCAGTTCATATTCCTGCAACAGAAGCATGGCATTGTTGTCGCCGCAAACCTAGGCGTTGTACTGCATTTTCTGATATTAATGTAATTTGAGATCCCTGGTCAAGGAGTCCACGTAAAGTGTGGTAGGTACCGTCAGCCGCTAGAACTTTCAACAGTACAGTCGTATGTAGAATTTCTTCATCATCGTTTGTGACATGATTAACCTTATGTTGCTTAGAATGCGGGTGATTTTCGCTTGTAGAAGAAGGCTCTGTAATCGGCTCTATGTTCAAAGGCGATGCGGAAACTTTGACATAAGAGCTGTGCAACAATGTATTATGATTTCCTTGGCATAACTTGCACCGCTTCGTAGAATTGCATATTCTTTTATGATGTTTATATAAACAATTCTTACAGGTATCGAGTTGCTGGATAGTTTTTAATTTCATAAGATCCGACATGCTGCTAAATTTTCTACATTTAAAGAAATCGTGTTCTAATTTACATAAAGGACATTTTGATTTTTGAGTGTAAAAACTTCTATTATGATATTTTTCATTACCGGATTGCAAATATGTAGGACGTCTAAAAGTTGGTAATTTGCTCTGATTAGACGATGATGGTATGTTGTGTTCTCTTTCTTTCCTAAGAATAGGTTCAAGAGCGGTGAATTTTCCTTTCAAAAAGGCAGTAAATACGGAGAGAGTAGGTAATTCTCGCAGCGTCTGTCGATATGCCTTGTAGCCCCTATATGTGTCAATGTCTAACTTTTTTGATAATAAATGTACTAGCAATGGATCCCAGGTTGTGGTATCAATTCCTAGGTTATCAATCGCATGTATGCACTCTAGGGACGTGTCGTGCAGCTTTTTTAATTCGTATGCAGTCGGTTTGTGTATGGTAGGCTGATTTAACAATGTTTCTATTTGATGTGTGAATAACAAAAGCGGGTTATTATATCTGCGTACCAAAATATCCCAGGCAATATCAAAATTGTCAGCGGTAATGTTGAGATGTTGTATGAGGCATTCCGCTTCACCCCTTAATTTGCCTTTGAGATGTTGCATTTTTTGAGTCTTAGTCAGCATATCATTGTTGACAATGGCCTCTTTAAATAACTCATAGAAAGTAGGCCACTGTAAATATTTTCCAGAAAAGCTAGGTATTTTTAACTGGGGCGTGGATAGCTGTGTATGCAAAGTTGATGACAACTTTTTGTGTAAATTTCCTTTGATATTTTTAAATTGATTTTCATAATTACTGAATTCTTCCTCATATACGATGTCACTTCCTCTCAAAATATGATTGTTCTGTAGGTGTAAGCCATATATAGCATTCCAGCGTGATTGGATATTACGCAGCTCGTCTTCCAATTCGGATTTTTCCTTGATATCATCTATATTAAAACTATTTATCAACCTGCTCCAAGCCCTAAAATTAGTTCTTTGCTTCAATAGAAGCTCGTCAACCTCGCCACATGGCTGTGTCGCCTTTTCATATTTATTAAATGTTGCAATACCTTTGCGAATATCTTGATATAGATTCCGTGTCCTTTCAAAAACATTTTCTTTAAAATATTCCTGAGATTCATCCTTAACTCCTACCAGCCTAACGTTATTTTGTTCAAATTCATCCCAGAGGTTATCTAAGGTATTTAACCTCTTTGCTAAGTACTCCGGTGTTTTTCTGATTGCAGAGTCTTTGTTAAAATTGGTCTGAATTGATTTAATAGTATCTAAGATCTCTGCTTGATGAACTAAAAGAGCCTCCATGATGATGCTATATTAAACTAGGTAAATTGAAACGATCTTACTTTTGATGATGATCGTGAGACGAACACGAACCCCTCTTGTTTCTTCCTGTCGATGTACGCGTGCAAGCGAGCCTCCCGGTCCGAAACAAAAACGGAACCGGATTCAGTAACCTCTAAGCTCGAACTTGGATTGAACTGCTCATTGATTGATGATTGCACGTTCACACAAAGATGATGGAATAAATGTCCTTGTCAGTTTATGTAAAATAGCACTAAACACTACACAAAATTGTGTTTTTCACTAAAAACACAATTTAAATGTCACTAAAATATGTTCACTAAAAATGTCACGAAAATAGTTTGCAATAAGAAATGTCACTTTCCCACGATATGCCGCGTGGTCCTGCTTTTTATCAAACCGCGTGGTCGATGAATTGCTTGAAATTAGCTCGAAGTACCAAAAAATTGTAGGGGGTTTTCCTACAATTTCAAAATGCAGATATTTTGATATAAAATATGTATTGTCAAAAATAATTATGATAAAATGCAATGGATAGGTAATGTAAATGAGTACCGCGCTCTATCCTGTCATATGCAATACTGCCTTAACTTGAGGTGACGAGCGTGAGAAACTCGTCGCTAACGCAAGTTAAGGTGTTCGATGCCATAAAGTGTAATATGGCCCGAACAAGATCAGGGTTACAAAATCCGTTAAAGGTATCCGTGCTTCTGCATAATAAACGAAAGCAAATATTAATTTACGTAATTTGTACAAAGAACTGATTACATTATCTGTATTAATATACAAAAATATACTTATTTTCGTACAAGTTCTGAGCGTATTTTTGAATGTGAAATAATATCCAACCAATTTCAAAGTAACATTTATTTTATCAAAAGGCTTTAACGAATTATTTGTTTCGCCTTCAAGCCTTTCTTAAATCCACGCTTCGTTTAACGTTGATTCAGAGTTTAGGAGATATTTTAAAACATAAAATAAATTTTCACTTTTTGAACACACAAATAACTTATATTCCTTGAGTTGAAGTTTTGAAAATATGACAAAAAAGTATATAATCGTGCCAGATTTTTTCTACACCAGACTGGACGGACCACAGACTTTTGCTTAACATTTGTTTGCCTTTTTTTGCTTTGCGCAGTTTGAATTTTATTGTTAATGTGTTTTACATGAAACTAGCTGTTGCCCGCGCCATTAATAGTCCCAGAAAAACATTTTTTCGTAACAAAACTATCCAATGTGTAAATCCAAGTTACCCTTTATGAGTTTGCCAAATTTCCAAATGCCAATAAATCGGTTCAGCAATTTTCGCGTAAAGGAGTAACAAACAAAAAACAAACATTCAAACTTTTGCATTCATAATATAAATACGATAATATGATGAAATATTAGGCAAAATAGGACAAATGTATAACATTTGGGTTATGTCCCAGTGTTAAGGTAAAGGTGACTGGAAAACTTATCGGGGGATGTTATGAATCAACGCGCTTTTACCATTTTTGGTACAACTAGATCTTTTTAGTATTTGTAATTCTTTGGTTTGGTTTTTCTACGTGTTTTCCTTCAGGTGAAGGCCTTCCTTTATTCCTAAGACTTTCCTTACCATGTCGTGATATATTCTTTTTCAAAACACGTTCAACCTTAAAACAAAAATAATTAACAAAATCTGTTTATCTTTGGCCGAGTAGTAGTCTGAGAATCGTACAAAAAAATTGATTTCCCAATTGATAACCTCCTCTTTTTCGAATTGGTTAAATATATGAGTGAAGTCATGAACCAAGTTTAGTATCAATAAGTACAAATAAATGGAGAGAAACAGCGCGAAACAATATGAGGTACTGAGCTCGTAAATGAAATAATTTTGTTGCTTCGCGAAAGTTTTTATGACTTCCTGTGAATGTTTAGTGAAATACGTCACCAGACAAAACAAAAAGCTCATTTTTATAAATCTTTAATGTATTTTTATTTTAACAATTGCCCTGTGCTTGGATTAAATTTCTATAAATTTTTATAGAAATAAAAAAGTCACCTCAGACAAAATTTTACCTGTAAATTTTCATCTCAATCCGACGAATGCTCTAACCATTTGAGCGTCTGAGGATTCAAGTTCCGTAGCGAAATTTCTTTACCGTGAGCACGGGTAGAAATGTCCTATATATACACAGTTCTGAGTACATACTAATCGTTACAGATGAAATTCACATTTAAAATTGCTATAACTTTCGATTACCGCAAGCTAAAAAAATATCTATAGAAATTTATAAACCTTGTTTAAAAGCGGCACGATATAATAGCGAATTTCACATCTTGTAACAATAATTATGTAAATGTCAACTTATTTAAATAAGATGAACCCCTATTTGCCTTGATTATTGTATTACGAGTGGTTTATTTTGTTATTATTTTCGTTCGTTAGTTGTAGTTAGGAGAAGTTCTATACGAAAAAAAAAACTAGAAAAATGGGAATGAAAATTGAAATGTTACAAGTATTGTGTGCAACTGTAAAGTAAGTATATTTTTTATGAGTAGGCAAATAATTAGTCAAATTTTCTGATGGTAATATCGCACCCTTTTTTTATTACCCTACCACCAAAGGTGGTAATGGAACGGTGACAACTTGAGGCCCGAATATTAGGGTTTGAGCAAAAGTAAGTTTACCCTGTGAACTGGATCACGTCAACGGCAAGCACTGACATTATAGCGACAGGTACAGGACATAGGAGAGGTTTGCCTAAACCAGTGGTATCAATCAGGATGAGTCGCTGAAAAGACCACCTAGTTAGATTTCAGGGTGTTAGTGACGGCAAGCCTTCTCGCATTTTAGAGCTGCCTATAAAGAAGGCAGTTAGTCTATCCTGCAGAGACCAACACGGGAAACCTACCGCTAGCATTAATATGCTACGAGTATATTATCCCACTTCACAAACTATCATCACAAACTATCACAATGTCTAACATTAGATGTAACCAAATAGGTGGTTGGTGGCTAACCAAATAGGTATTGAACGTTAAATCAAAAAAGTCATTTTTATCTTTAGTTTCAAACCCCTGATAATGATATAAAAAGTGAAACCGGTTGGCTAGAAAGTAACAGAAAGTGTTAAATAAATTATACAGTGGATAAGCACAAGTGTTAACTCCAAAAAACGTGTATAACGTATTTATTATTGGTATAAATAGGTATAAATAGCGTATTGAAAACGTTCAATAAGATTGTATGTACTCAAATCGGTTTAGCGGCTTAGCCGTGGAAGCGTAGCAGACACAAGCGGCTTAATTTATTATCTGTATGGATCGATTATGGATATGGAAGTATGAAATGTTTTAGTGACAGCTAATTAAATCATATTTGATTAACTTTAACATGAGTTGCGTAGAAACTTTCATATCCAATTTCAGTCCTTCAAATGTAATTTTTGAAAAAATAGCAACCTGTGTTTGAACTTGGGTCTTAATCTCTATGCATATTAGCTATTACCCACGGTTTTTCACGCGTGGCAGTTAACATATTTAATGATTGTAGCGTATTTATCGCAGAATGCGGAACAGACAGACAAAAAGTAAATTACTTTTAATATTAGTGTAGTTACTTTTCATTTTACAAAGTGACATTAGGGAAACGGCTTTGATTAAAAGGCAACGTTGTGTTTATCATTTTACAATATTACGACAATCGACAGAAAAAAGGTCAAATGGATATTCGCCAACATTGAGAACGTTTCCCAAATGATCAAAAACATTACTTTTGTCACCATGGAATATTTTACTATCGCAGTAACGAAAAGGAAAAAGAAGTGTCGTTTTCTAGTTCAATCTATACTTTTCATCGTTTGCATTTGAAGAAATTATATTGTATAGGTACTGTAGAGGTTGCATTACAATGCAAACTCTACTGGCTGTTTAAAAAGTATATTGGAATTTTAAAAAAGATTAAGAACGTAGAATGAAAAAAGAATTACATTTCAAGTGATGATCGAGAACGTATTGTAGTCTTTGAACGTATCATAAAAGATGTAAAGCAAATAATATTGAGAAAATATATTATAACATTTTAAAAAAGGTAAAAGTCCTTTTATATTTTATAGAAAATAAATATAAATAATACGTCCCCCGTGTTACAATTGGTGGAGGCGCCGTAGTATTTTTATAAAAAAAAAATGGAAGAAATGAAAATGATGCAAGATAACGAAAAATTCGAAGGATTGTGTGATTTCAAAGAATTTAAGAAAAAAATTGAATACTTTTTTATACTAAAGAAATATGAAGAAGAGGAAAAGAAAGCGTTGATTCCTTCATTCCTAGCGGGAAATGCTTTACGATTTTTTAATATTTTTGAAATTGAAAATGAGAAATACTCGTATCGAGACTTGATGGTGGCGTTTTCAGAAGAATTTAGCAGGAAAATAAACTACGTAGAACTATTTTATAATAGAAAGCAAAATTATAAAGAGGACATAATAGAATTTTATTATAATTGGCGGCAAAAGCCAAAATAACAGACGATGAGATTATAACCAATAAATTTAGAAAGGACTCTGATATATTTTACAGAAGGAAATTAGCGCTGTCAATCATCAAAACAACGAAAGATTAAAACAAATTTTAATACAAATAAAAGAATGTGAAAATACACCAGTTCCAACAATCCCCCAAACAAAATACACCAGCTATCCATCGCCGAGGAATTTTGAACATAAATTTGCGGATGGACGTTCCAATAGAAGTAAAGAAATTGGATCTAATGGACAGTGGTCAAAATACCACAATCAAATGGGTCCGTCTACACAGGGTCAGATAAATCACCAACAGCAAATTTACATACCCCACCAAAAAGGTATTTCTAGGTATGGATTTCGAACACGTCAACCGCAGTGGAAGCATGGGGAAGCACCAATTAGCAGAGCATCACAGCCGTCTAAACAAGAGTCCTACGTAAATGCTCATGACATGGTAAAGAAGACATCGGAAGGTAGAAGGTCATTTATTTCTATAGACATTTTAAACGAGGTTGCATGACAATGCAAACTCTACTGGCTGTTTAAAAAGTATATATTGGAATTTTAAAAAAGAGAACGTAGAATGAAAAAAGAATTACATTTCAATTGATGATCGAGAATGTATCATAAAAGATATGAAGCAAATAATATTGAGAAAATATATTATAACATTTTAAAAAGGTAAAAGTCCTTTTATTTACATATAGAAAATAAATATAAGTAACATGTCCCCCGTGTTACAGTACACACTTTTCTAAGACGAAGCATTTTAGACCATATACTTTAGGTTACCTACAATTTCGCTAACCGGTTTCACTTTTAATGGCTGTACAACTAAAGATAAAAAATGGAAGGCAAACAGGCAGACGGAATTTCTGATGGTAAGAAATTCACCTCGTTTTGAGACACATAAGGTTATAATGGTACGTCACCAATCAAGAGACTGGGATGTTAGCTCTCGAACAAAAACAAGTTTACCGGTTACATTATCCTCCAAACTGGACCACGTCAACGACAGACACTGATGTTGTAGCGGCAAGAATAAAAAAGGCGGTGATATTAATCCAGGAGAATCGCTGCGAAACTAAAATAACTAGAAAGATGTCACGGTGTTAGTACCGGTAAGCCTTTGGTCTGGCTGATCTATCCCTTGAAGGCAGATTGTTTAAAATGCAGATCAGCCCAGAACAACACGGAGAGATAGGTAGGTAGACATTTGAGATCAGACATCTGATCTTATATGTCTACAGATCTCCCTAATCAGTCATAACATCATTTTTATTCAATTAAGTTGCCCGTCACAACCTTAACAGGCAAAACTTTGTTGAAAAGGTTTAAATGATAAACAATTTAGAAGTTTAAACTTCGAACGAATAATTTTGTATCCAAATTGTAGCCTAAACTTTCCACGACTTTTTCGTTACCGTTAAAAGAAAAACAAATAGCTCGATTTGTAAAACATTCAGAATTCAATTACTAGAGGGAAACAGAATAAAATTCAGAAACTGTTTGAAATTGTTGAAATTTACAGGAAACTTTCGCAAACGGAACTGAAAGTTAGCTTTGGATTACTATAAAGTTAGTAAATAGGTCTAATTGTTAGTTTATATGGAATAATTGAAAGTAGAGGAAAGTATCTTGACTCCCATATCACCGAATGGGTAGGCAGAGACACAACGAGGGCACCCACGATTAGCTAAAGACACTAAGTCCCACAGTCGCACAAGCCTATTGCACAAACCGGACGAACATCCAACCCCGAACAAATTTTTTTTTATTAGAAAACTGGGAAAACTATATTTTTTGTGTTGCGCAAACCCTGTATCAAACCCGGACCTTATGAAGTCAAGTCCAGCCCCTGAACCGCTAGAGAGAGGCAATGGAATTAATGAATTTTATTATGGAAGCTTATTTCAATTTTATATTGATAATCCTCCTGATGGTAAAAAATAACCAATGCCTTTAGACACCTTAGATATTATAGGAATGTTGCTATCTTGTAGCCAGGATGTTAAGCTTATTGTGCAAGTCTACTGGCTACTCTACCCTCAGGGGCAGAATACGACAGAGTCAATATGGCGACAGGAATAAGTAGGACGATGGATCCCGAACGGGCAAGTTGCTGCACACCACTCTACCCCTAGTGGTCTTGTTAGTAATCACATACTTATCCAGTGCTCCTCTCTTACTAGCCGCCTGGCAGAAAAGTAGATGGTCTATTTAACTCAACGGTCTCAAACTACGTGAGGACCTAGATTAACATTGTACGATGAAGTTGCTCGTGTATCATACGAGGGTTGTGTCGAGAGTCTCCGAAACCAACGTGTTTGTATGAAAAAGGCAATGAATGTGGAGAAAGTCAGAATGGTTCACGAATCTTGAGATTTGGTACTTGAAACTCTTTGCCTATGCCGTAAGGTACTTGGCGTAAAGATATGTAATACTTGTACGTCAATTTCTATGTAATATTTTCTACCAACATATGAAAATATTTGATAACTTACAATTTCATATTTCACATTTCAAAACCACTATTAAACTCAATTAAAACCAGTCGCCAGGTAACAGCGGTATATTGTTTAAGAGAAAAACACGTATACAAATTAATACATCGAAACCGCAAGTATTGCCTAGCTAACATAAAATACACAAAACACAAGCTATAGTCTTATTTATTACTTTTTTATTATTTATTTTGTCTAGACTTCATCATGTCGGTCCCGTATCTTTAAATGTAATAAGGAATCCTTATTTCGCATGGACATCGCATCACGCCAATTAAGTTATTGTCAGGAGAATGTTATTATAAAAAAAGCCGGGGAAGTTGCAGGAAAAATGAGGAAACATGCTTAAGTCCCTACAAACTGCTAGGCTTTTAATGTCAAGCGATACGAAGCTCGCTGGATCGGCTAGTAATTAATAATTATTATACTTTATTTGGTACAAGTATAGCTATAAGCATTGGTTGTACACACTGCCTTCCAATTTATTTTAACATTTTCATTTTTTGGCTGAATTAATTTAGCTGGTTAGAGGTTTTTTCTTTTACATTTTGTATAGTTTTGCTTTTTGTGTCCAATAAAGTATTAAATAATAAAAAGTATCTTCACAACCTTATCTCCAAAAAAGTAAGCAGAGGCCCAACCAGGTTACCCACGACTAGCCGAAAAAACTAAATCCCACTATGCGATAGGTGGCA
Organism: Calephelis nemesis; assembly: GCA_002245505.1. NCBI lineage: Eukaryota > Metazoa > Arthropoda > Insecta > Lepidoptera > Riodinidae > Calephelis > Calephelis nemesis. The sequence goes on from NJDD01009318.1 coordinate 14,481, forward strand.
AGACTATCGTCATTTGGGCACATATATTGGGTGTATATGTAAAAAAAGTGAAGTACGTATCTTTACGCCTAAATGCCCTAAGAGACAGGCAAAAGCACAACCAGGTAACCCACGACTAGCCAAAAACATTAAGTCGCACCATGTGATAGGTGGCAAGCCTATCACCAACCGGACACACATTCAATTCCGGGAAACATTTTTACTATTAGAAAATTGAAAATAGACAATTTATATATTTTTTGCCCGATACGGGTATTGAACCCGGGACCCCAAGATATCAAGTCCGATGCAAGACTGCTAGACCACAGAGACGATAAATATTAATAAACCAAATAATTACCTGTGGTATTTTGAAAAGACGCAATAAGTTGGCTACTTGCACCGATGTGACGCTAGAAGCTGCTCCAACTACCCCAGAAATAACCTTCCTCATTGCTGTGGCGTTGCAGGCGTATTCTGCATCATCGATGTTGCTGATAGAACCTTTGGAAGAAAGACATCAATTTTGTTATTAAGGGTTAGTCTCTTGATGATAAGAAGTTTTTCTGTTGTTAATAGATAATAAAAATGTGATTTATAAACCGTTTGAGTCTGACATCTTAGGCCTCTTGTCTGAGTGTAAAAACTAGCTGGTCTATTTTTCGAACTAGAAAATGATAATAGCTACCAGTGACGTATGGTTTGAAATGACAAAAGCTCAGTCCCTATAATCAACGAACCGTAATCCGTTAGTGTTACCATAGGTAGTTTACTTAAAAGTGACGGATAGTTGCTCCTAGTTACACAAATGTTATATATAGTTGATAACGAACGACCGTAGTTACATTTTTTTCTTTTCGTAAAAAAATTCATTTCGTTAGCAATACGACTCGTTTCTTGAATATAGGAACCGGGCGTCTAACTTATTACCTTCCTAGATTATTCAGTTAGCTATCAATGGAAAAAACTATACAGAATACTGACTATTAAAGACTGGGTCGGTAATTACTGATACAGTACAAATTCATGAAACTAATATGACTCTAATTTAAATTTGAATTTTATCATAAAAAAAAACATAAATCCGTGGTATAACGCTTACCAACCAGTGAGATCCGAGAAAGAGTAGGATTACAAATAAATGTTGGTGTTAATGAGAAAGGTGAGAAAGGGTGGTATCAAGAGTCTCCGAAACCGGCGTGTTTGTATAAAAAGGGTAATGAATGTGAAGGAAGCCAGACATGTTTGTCAGGATCTTGAGGTCTGGAATTCGATACTGTCTGCCTACCCCGTAAGGGACTTGGAGTGAAGATGTATGGGCAGTCTTGGCTGTTTCAGTCATTTTTAGGTAGAAAGAAAGACAGATAAAAGATTGACAAAACAGATATGAAAAGCGAATATAGATGGAGTAGGGCTCTGGGTACAGGTCAGGGTCCGGTTAACAATATATGATCAAACCGTTTGAGTTTTGTCCAAGAGTGATGTCGAACGTCTCCAAAACGTAACAATTGGCACTCGATACTCTCTGTCTACCGATCTGATTTGGTGGTAAGATAAATAAAATAAAATAAAACTAAAACTATCCGTATCCTAATAAACAATTCTAACCCTTTGAAAGGCGTTGTGAAATAGAAATGGAAATACACATACAAAAAATTCTCACCTTAAAATATAATTTACATATTTTAGAGAACAAGGAACTAGTCCAGAAGACTAGTTCCTTCTTATTAATCTAGTCAATAATCTCACCAATTAGTTTATTTCATCTATACCTACATATAATAAATCTGTAGAAGGGTCAATCCTGTACATTGAAAATATTGAAAAAAGAAATAGCAAGGTATGTTACTGGATCGATACCAAACCCAAATATGTGATTAAAAATGTTTGTCTGTCTGTCTGTATGTTCAGGCATCACGTGAAAACTAACGGTCTGATTTCGATAAAACTTGGTATAATTATACCTTATTATCTTGGCCATAAAACGGGATATTTTTTATCCTGGAAAAAGACGTAAAAAAAATCTTAACTTTTCAGTTTTAAACCAACATCCGCGCAGACGGAGTCGCGGGCGAAAGCTAGTTACTAATAAATAATAATTAACTTTGACTCTTTCCTGCACTACCTGCTAACATAAATTCAAACTATACGCAACGCTTAAACATGCTCCTTTTAGTTGTAATATAAGTGTATTTGATCTTCCTACAGAAGAATAAATGATAGGTTAAACTCAGTGAAACTAAAAAAAACTCGTCTTTAATTTTAATAAGAGTTCATCTACATACACAAAAATTTTGTACTTTCCTTGACTTCCCGGATTCTATTATCAGATGCAAAAATGGAACCACCTCTAATGTACGCCCTTTAAAATTAATATAAAAATAATCTGCTAAGAAATAAAAGAGAAATTGATTAACAATATAAAAAATACAAAAGTCGAATTCATAACCTTCTCATTTTTTTTTCAAATCAATTAAAATCAGTCAAAAGGGATTAGTAATACCTATAAACTTACATTAGGTTGTTAATAGCTGCTGTAGCTGCGTTTACGTTAGTTTAAGCTAAGAATTATTGTTACGTAGACATGCTAAAATTGTGTATGAAAATGAGTTATAATATGTTTCTTACCTTTGATAAAATCAACTGCCATTTCCAATCCATACGTATCTCTATCGCAATCATCTAATATATGAGCACCAATAGTCATCCCTGGTATTAATTTCAGTTTATTATTAATAATATCAAGTGTATACAACATTGTTTCCAAAGCTTGCACTCCTCCTTGAGGCATGACAGGTCCGCAAGTCATGCTATCTGATCTTTCATGTACCATCATTAGACCGCCTAATACTAAATCACCTTCTATAACCGCTTCTCTTTTGATAGGCCAATGCTGATATTTCTTATCCTTTATTTCACTTACTTGATCACTAGACATGTTGTACCAATCATATTTCTTTTCACTTGATTCACTAAAGTTAATATCACCTTCTAGATAAGGCTTTTCTGGGAATCTAACTAAAGGATCATAGACAGAATATTCGAAGGTCTGTTCTAGATAAGGATGTAGTAATGGCGCGTCTGTTTGCTTATGTCTATGTCTGTGGTGATGTCTGATGCTCGGGTTTTGTTGAGTTTTGAGGTCTTGGGAGATATAGCTCATTGCAGAATGTTGTATGATGAGGAGAAGCGTGACTGTCGCCAACCAAATCTGGTCGGGACGCATGTTAGTATGATCTCTTTCATACCAATATTTGTAAATGCTTCGTCCATACTGTCGCGTACATGTTTCTTTTCATCTGCAACAATGGAAATGTGTAGATAAGACTTATTCTTCGAAGAAAACAATTTTCTAGAACACTTTAACAAATTAAATGGATTTAAAGAAAAACATCGTCAATATTACAAAAATCTAAGCATTGTTTTCGTTGGGGATATGCGTAATATATTTGTTTACACCGCGGAAACTTCACTGACCTAAATTCTGGACATAGCTTCTCTCGACCATTGTCTCTCTCTCAAACAACCCAGGTTGTTTTCATTTAAATTATGTCATTTGATATTTTCAATCATAAGAATGAGTTGTTTGGATGGGAAAAATTAAAATGTTGTTTTTCCTACTTTTCTTGCTTGTCATGTCCTTCTCCCGCTTCTAAGCTATCTCCGCATCAATTTTACGTCTAATCAGTTCAGCCGTTCTTGAGTTATAACCAAAACGACTTTATTTTATAGGTATAGATGATAAATCTTTCATAATTATGTATTCGTCGAGTTTTCAAAGTTTTTACAATGTATTCTGCTATTCGGGGCGGACAAATCTATTAAATCAAAAACCGTATAAACGCTTTGACTAGCAGTCCCGGCGAATATCGTTCCATTCGTTCAATATGTATGGGAAAAACTAAAATGTGTTTCCCAGTTTTCTCGCATTTTTTCCTGTTTTCTATATTTCAAACCATCCCAAGGAAATTAGTTTTCCATTTCCGATTATTGTTAAATTCGATTTTATATTACATCTACGGTTTATAAGGGCATACCAATATTTACAACCAGTATCTAGGGGGATTTTATTACTGAAACTCTAACAAAGTAACTGTAACTGTACTTGAAATTGCAAAAAAAGCTTTTATTACGTAGATCTATACAAAGATTCTTGTAACGCGTCTATATAATTCTAAAAACTACCACCGGATCAGAACGCGGCCACTCACTTGCGGCCACTCAAACTCAGCGGGCTTGTCTTTTTTCTTATAAATTTAATTTACAAAAGTTTATTACATTTACAAATAATTTGCAGAGTTTTTATGTAGAGAGAGTTTATGGTAACCTTTATAAAAGTTATAGTTTTAGTCTACTGGTTTAAAGTATGGTGTAGATTAAGTTTCTTCTGTAATTTGTTGGGTAGATTTTATTGATGTTTGAAAAACAAATGCACTTTGATAACGTCATAACAATATTGGAGAAGTCTTTAGCAGTTTCACTTCGTTGGAATTATGCATATTGTTGTAGTAAGTGACCATTATCGCAAACGTTTTCCCCCATTTTTATCCAGCCTCCTTAGCAGATAGATCCACCTTCCTGCTAGGCAGCTCGTAAAAAGCGAGCATAGACCT
>NJDD01009318.1:21430-36779 GCA_002245505.1 Calephelis nemesis
TTCGTCGAGTTTTCAAAGTTTCTAATTTTAATTTTAAAGTATTCTGCTATTCGGGGCGGACAAATCCATTAAATCAAAAACCGTATAAACGCTTTACAAGTATTAACTATAAAAAAAGTGTATATACAATGGAATTCCTCCAAGTGCCGACGACATCAACTATAGATTCTACTTTTATCTTACACTTCCATACGCTAACATCAGTTAGCGTCATTAAATAAATACCCAAAATCTCCTAATTATCTTAATTAGGATCACAACGACCGTGACTCATATTCTCCTTACTGGCAAACGTGATAAGGACACATTCGTTGTTATAAATTTTACGACCTCTCAAATTACGGTTTTGTATCAGCGCCGCATTTTGCCGCTCGTTTTTGTATACATCTACTTTCATAAAGATAGTGCTCGCGCTTGTCGTATTTAATAGAGGATTATTTTATTTAACCTTTTAACCGCCATGGTCTGAAATATAAGACATGCAACATCTAACTCGCACCGCCTTCTTAAAAATAAGACAAATTTCTGACTGTTGAAGTGATTATCTATATTTTCAAAATCACAAAAACACAGGACTCTAAACAATTGTTTCAAAAAAAATATCTTCACGCCCATATCCCCGAAGATGCAGAGGCAGAGGCACAACCAGGGCACCCACGACTAGCCGAAGATACTAAGTCCCACAATGTGATAGGTGGCAAGCCTATAGCCAACCGGGCACATATCCTATCCCGAGCAACATTATTTTTATTAGAAAATTGGAAAACCCCATTTTTATTTGTTTCGAACCCAGGACCTCATGAAGTCAAATCCAACAACTGACCGCTAGACCACAGATGTGATTTAAAATAAACTGCATTATGTGTTATTACATTTTCTACGTGATATCGATAAAATCATATCGATTTTAGATAATTTTCTGAACCGAAATACAACAACGGCAAGCACTAACGTCGTAGCGGCAGGAATAGGTTAGAGGCGGTGGAACCGATCCAGGCGAGTCACTGTGAAACTCGACCACTTAGTAAAACGCTATAGACGCTACAGATGCGTCGTTGTCCGCAAACCAAGATGAAAGGTCTTAAGTGTCAGTCTACCGGCTATCCCAATCTCCTGACTGGAACAAGACTGTGTCATCATAGTGGAAGGAATAGGTAAAGCGGTCTACCACCAGTGATACTGTTGGTAATGGCCTTTATTTTAAATTGTGCTCACGCCTTGTGAGCTACCTGGCAGAGGTGGCAGATATTCTATTCTCTTCAGCAGACTCGGACCAACACTGACAATACATATTAATTTGTAAAAGCACCATTTTTATTATTATTACCATTTTACAAGTTTTTGTTAAACTTTTAATACTTTTCCCCGTGTTGCCCCGGGCTCCTTTGTAGAATAGGTCATCTGCCTTCTTGTGCCTGCAACTCGTAAAAGGTGAGCATAGGCTTGCCGTCACTAACGCCGTGACTTCTGACTAGGTGGTAGAGTTTCGCAGCGACTTATCCGGATTGGTACCACCGCCTTATCTATTCCTGCCGCCATAACGTCATGACGTGTTCCGGTTCGGAGGGTGAGGCAGCCGGTTAACTTACTTTTGCTCGAGGCCTAACATCCCGGCCTCTGGTTGGCAACGCACCATTACCACCTTTGGTGTCTCTAGGCGGCAGAAATTTCTTACCATCGGGAAATCCGTCTGCTTGTTTGCCTTCCAATGTTATAAAAAAATGATTATGATAATCCGTTAGATACATAGGAATGCTACGTTACGAAGCTACGCGCTACGTTGCTACGGTGCTACGAAACTGCGAGCTACGATGGGAAAAACAAAAGGTTTAACTTATTATAAAAACAAAACCTTCTAATTCTCTATCGCTGAACTTTTAATTATTTACTAATGTGTGAATGTATGTATTGTCTAGTTGGAATATTGAAAGTTAAATTTGATCTTGATGTTGATGTTTTCACTGATAAAGCTGGCGTGCGTGTGTCAGATGACAATACAAATTTATTGCGAGATTGAGCTGTAAGGCTACTCTTGAATCTCGATTTCATGCAAGTCGAACGAAATTGGAATCGGATTTGTGTTATTGTGTACTATTAAACATAATAGTAGAGAATTATTACATTTTGTTGACAGCCTTGGTGATCGAGTAGCTAGTGTACACGCCTAACTACACTAACTCACCGCTAAACTTACTTTCGATTCTCGACGATGCATTTGTATGATGAACATTTAGATGTATGCATTTCCAGATCTAGGTGCTCAACAAATTTATTTTGGAATATATTTAAGCGTTCCTATGTACTGTAATCGTTGACTTAACACAAGCATAAAAATTGCTTACATAAATTCAATTTGTGCAACTTGTCCTGGAATATTCAATAATTTATTTAGTTCCAACAAAAAACAATAAATCCTACGTAATAATTTATTTCATTTTAGTAAGTAAATTGACTCTGTTGTATAGTAATATGGCATTGGACTTGACTTGTATACAACGGGTTCGCCCCCGGCTCAGCAATAAACAAAATTGAAAATGCGTATTTTCAATAATCTAATAAAAAGAACTTTGCCCGAGATTAGATATTTTGTACCTTAACATTTTTAGGTAGTCGTGGGTGCCCTGGTTGTGCCTCTGCTTACCTCTTCGGGGATAAAGGCGTAAAGATTCCTTTTCACTATCTTATAATTATACTTGTAATTTAGGTATCTGATTTCAATTTCTTATTTAAATCGAGATCTAAGAGTAATTGTGCTGATCTGATAATAAAATCGGAAAATGCCCATAGAGACTCCAGTATAAATACAGTTTTGTTAAAAAAATATGTAGACGTAGTATTATTTTATGTAAGTATTAAGTGAATAGCTTGGTACAGTTTGTAATTTTTTGCTTTATAGAAAAGAAAAAAGAGGGCAATTTATTGCTGTCTCTAAACATTGCTCTACAGTACGAGAATTTTCCAGGTTATAAATTATAAAAATATATGTCAGAATTCTGTTTTTGATTGACTGGTAACGAATTAATAGATATTTTTTCCGGTCATAAATGAGTACTCCTATTCAAATTATTTCTTTTATTCTTTCAGCCTAGTAAGAGCCTAAAAAAATATCTTCACGCCTATATCCCCTGTAGGCAGATGTACAACTCACGACTAGCCGAAGGCTCGAAGTCCCAAAATGCGATAGGTGGCAAGGCGATAGCCAACTGGGCACAGATCTAGTCTAGAGCAAGTATTACATCGGGGTATCCTTCTGGCAACTTTATGGTAGGCATACATATTAAGTACATAAACAAAATTATACAGGAAAGAGAACTTAAATCGATGATTACCAATTTTTATTAGCGTTTATCTTTTCACTTACTGAATTTTGTGTCATAGTCAAGCTCATAGTCCGTCTCAAGATTTAGCACACTTTTTACTTTCCTACTTCTTTTTCTCTTTTGTTCCATTCATAATTAAAAGCCACTTAAACTGTCCATGAACAGCGGATTACAGAAAGCTAGTAAATAAAATCCGTACTAGCATTTTAATTGTATAAGTCAGTCAGTCTATCTTTTGCTTTTTCACAACTAAACCACTGAACGGATGTGGATGAAATTTAATACGTCTACAGCTAGAGGTGGTTTTTTTTTCAAAATTCAACCCAAAAGTTGAAAAGGGATGACAGCTTGTATAACAATTGCAACTATTCTACGCTGACAAAGTCACGAGCAATCAACTAGTGTGGTATAAAAGAGAAAAAGGAATTTAAATAAAACCAAATCACATTCAAATAATCATTAGGATATAAAAGTGAGTGTCAGATTCTGTCTTTTCAATATCTCAACTAATGCAAAACAAACATTCCACTTGTGGCACTTTTATTCCCAAAATTACTTTCTTTATACTTGGATGTATATGAAAGAAGAACATAATAGGTCGGCGAGGGCTTCAATTTATTTTTATTGAGAACATATGGGGTATATCAGACCCGTCAACCCCCTCGGTAATGGCACATCAATGGTAATAACGACACCCCTCGAAAATCCCAAGTGCTGTATATTTATATACATTTTATTGTTATTATAATTTTGTTTTATTAGAGTTTTATTACCAAACCATCATAAATGAGCTTTGCAATAATTGCCACCTTGTAGGTGCTTTTTATTGGTAAAATTTTGTTTTATTACATTTTTATCACTACGCTATCATAAATTAGGAAGTTTGTAATAATTATCGCATTTTGTATGTTTTTAGATGATAATTTTACAGTTCTTATCACTATCACAAAAAAAAATAAACAGTTTCGTAGAGAGTTTTGGCGCCATCGAGAGAAAAGATGGTCGGAGTTTTTTTTTATTTCGTGATTATATTGAGTGAAATCGGTCAATTTTGGTGGCATTTTGTACAATTTTATTCAGTGAAAAGTGCATATACCTTAAGATGCTCTTATCTTCACGCCCGTATATCCGAAGAAGTAGGCAGAAGCACAACCAGGGCACCCACGACTAGCCGAAGACACTAAGTCCAACAAAATGATAGGTAGCAAGCCTATCACCAACCGGGCACATTGGAAAAAACAAATTTCATTTTGTTGCCCGATCCGGGATTCGAACCCGGGACCTTATGCAGTCAAGTCCTAAGGTAAGTGTTACAGCTTGCTTTAGAATAAGATCAATTCCTGTGATTGCTTTGACATTCATTAATTTGTAAAATGAAAACAAATTTTTCATTTTAAATATATTTGGAAAAAAGTTTTTACTAAATATTTAAATCTTAATGAAAGTTAAAGAAGAACCTAAGCTTGTTATCGTCAGCACGAATTACTTAGGTAAGTTACTTCCAACCAAATAAGTACTGAACGTTAAATTAAGACAGTCTTTTTATCATTAGTTTTAAAGCCATGATGATGCTGCAAAAAGTGAAACCGGTTGGCAAGAGTAACGAAAAGTATTAAATAAAGGATAAGTACAAGTATTTAGGTACTTAAAAAGTGTGTATGGAAAGTATCTTGATTTTTTTTATTTTTCGCAGTTCCGTAAAATAAAAGTTATTTATTGTGCTTTTTGTTACGCGTAATACAGTTTAAAAAGTTAAAAACCCGGGTCAAATCCGAGAAATAAACCTAATTCAGCATACATGTCGTTGATATTCTCGTTAAACACGTCTCAGTTGTTAACAAAAAAAGACATGTATACGTGACTTTTATTTTTATCGAGAAACGTTATAGGCCCTCACCACACAAGTTATCGATAAAATTAAGTACCATTTGGAAAATAAAATGTAAGTATCCTATTACATAGGCTATTTCAGACCTATCGAAATTCACATAATATTACGTTTGGCAACCCTTGAAAATCGAAATAGTTGAATATTTCGTCATACAAACCTGTCCTTGTCATGATTTTAAGCTTCGTGAATGATCGATGGCATCAGCTCCATATACTATACACAGCGCAATAATAAAAAAAAAACTGAATAAACATTAATTTTAATTTGTTGGTCCAGGCTCCTTTGCAGAATAGACCATCTGCCTTCCTTGCCAGGCAGCTCGTAAAAGGCGCGCATAGGCTTACTGTCACTAACACCGTGACTTCTGACTAGGTGGTAGAGTTTCACAGCGACTCGCCCGGAATGGTACCACCGCCTTACCTATTCCTGCCGCCATAACGTCATGACGTGTTCCGGGTCGGAGGGTGAGTTAAACGGTAAACTTACTTTTACTCGAGGCCTAACGTCCCAACCTCAGGTTGGCAACACACCATTACCACCTTTGATGCCTCTAGGCGGCGTGAATTTCTTAGAATTTATTGGAAGGCAAACAAGCAGACGGACTTCCTGATGGTAAGCAATTTCCGCCGCCTAGAGACACCAAATGTAGTAATGGTGCGTTGCCAACCTGAGGCCGGGATGTTAGGCCTTGAGCAAAAGTAAGTTTACCAGGCACCTTACCCTCTGAACCGGATCACGTCATGACGTTATGGCGGCAGGAATAGGTAAGGCGGTGGTAATCCGGGTGAGTCGCTGCGAAACTCTACCAACTAGTCAGATGTCACGGTGCTAGTGACAGTAAGCCTTTGCTCGCCTTTTACGAGCTGCCTGGCAGGAAGGCAGATTTGGTATTTATTTTTCAAAAGATAGTAAATGATTTCGATACTCACGTTAACTGTATCAATAAACTACTAGTAATTTTGAGTTACACTCAATAGTGCATATTTTTTTCTGATATCAATAATGCGGGCGTCAACATAAGAGGAAATTCTCAGAAATCTCGGATTCATGACCTATCTTGTTAAAAAGAACCGTAAAAACCAGTTTACTATTGGCTGAGTGATCAAGTTATAAATATACAAATAATAATAAAAACCAACAGTCGACTTGAGAACCTCCTCTTTTTTGGAGTCGTTCAAAAATTAAATATTTTCTTCTATTTCCCTAGGATTCTATTCAGAATTAGTGGCAATAAGACTATTTCGATAGTATTATGATCTTTTTAATAAAAAAAGTATTTTTAAAACCGATTTACAAGTGACGGCGTAATTGTTTAACATACATAAGAAATATAGGACTCGAAACTGTAAATTAGGTAAATACGTATATACATAACTGTATATTATATAACGTATATATATAACTGTAAATTAGGTATATATCACGTTGATGGAGTAAGTGTCTTTGGCTAGTCGTGGTTGCTATGGTAGCGCTCTTGCCCACTTCTTCGAGGGTATGAGCGTAAAAATGTTTTTATTAAAAAAATATAATAAAAAAATGTAGTCAAATTGAGAGTTTCTTCATTTTCACGAGTCGATTAAAAATTGAGTATTTTCCTCGGAACCTTATGATTTTTCTAAAATTTTGTTATCGTCCTGATAACCTCAAAACTATCTTGCAAGTGATGTCTCTAACAAAAAAAAATAAACATCGATTTACACATGACAAAGAAATAGTTAAACATACTTAAAATGCGTTAAAATATAATATATATATATATATATATATATCTTCTTTTTCAATTCGGTTAGAAATGCTAAAATAAATGATAAAACATCTTGTGTAAACTGTCTACCCTGATTTTTATTACAAATTAACCGCCCCTAGTAATTTCTTAAGCTAATAAATTTTGTGCTTTAATTAGGCGTCCTAAGAGGATTATCATAATAGGATTTGGTGAGTATAATTTTTGTAAAAGGTAATAAATTTCGGAAAGCACTCGTGTTGGTCCGGGCTCCTTTGCAGAATAGACCATCTGCCTTCCTGTACAAGGCAGCTCGTGAAAGGCGAGCATAGGCATCACTAGCACCGTGACATCTGACTAGGTGGTAGAGTTTTGCAGCGGCTCACCCGGATTGGTACCACCGCCTTACCTATTCCTGCCGCCATAACTTCATGACATGTTCCGGTTCGGAAGGTAAGGTAGCTGGTAAACTTACTTTTGCTCGAGGTCTAACATCTTTGCCTCAGGTTGGAAACGCAACATTACCACCTTTGGTGTCTCTAGGCGGCGTGAATTTCTTACCATCAGGAAATCCGTCTGCTTGTTGGCCGTCCAATATCATAAAAAAAATATTACCTTTAGTCATCTTCACTGACCTTAAAGTATAATAACACTTTGATGCGAGGTCCTGTCATTTCCCAGGCTAAAAATAGACCTCTTTGAAGCTCAAACCTTTTTCTGACAATCCGTTAAAAAAATACAGAATACATTATACTTTAATGCTTTTAATTCGGAGAACACGAAATATTTTATGAAACCTTTTAGATTAAATGGGTTATGTACTACTTTTTTTACATTGTTTGTTTATTTAAAAGTAGAATATAAAAATATTGAATACCAGATACTTATTCATTATTAAACTGATAGCTTTTCTCTCTAGGACGACTTTATTTTTTGACATGTTTAAAGTCAGATTATTTTAATAATTACTCACTTTAAATTGTGTTTGTGTGACATTTGTTTCTCTATGGTATGACATGTGAATCAGAAAAAGTTTAGAAAATTCTAACCACCAAATAAATTATTCAAAAAGCCATTATTATCAAAAATTTGTGTGTCTGGTTCTAGTGAGAAAAGGTTTTTTTATATTGTATATATTTTTTTAAGTTTAATTCTAAAACAAAAATTATACTTTTCGCCCTCAGCACTTCATTTAATTCCAAAAGGCACACGCACATTTTTGAAATAACACAATTATAATGTTGATCTTAGCATATATAAAAGCCTGACTGCCTACTAAGTGTTAAAATCAATATATATATATATATTTGAATTGCGAAGCTTTAAGATAAAGTGTTAAATACAAACACATAAGAGATGTGTTCACTAGTGTATTTCAACATTTTAATCGTATTAAAACTGCAAAAAGAACGAAATCATACACAAAAAATTTAATTATTTTTCTCTATTGCACTGGGTACATCATCAGATCGAGACTTAGTGGTAATAGGACATCATCGAAATTGCCTTTTTAAAATGAAAAAAATTGATATCTTTGCAACTGTGTTTCTGTGCACCATTTTTGATGATATGCGGTCCTCTGTTGAGAGGGGCTGTACGATGGGGATCGTAAGATCCAGCGCCGCTGGGGTAATAGAAATTTGCTAAAGCGTCCCCACAGCTCCAATAGCTGGCGAAGGGGAGGACATCGTGTGGTTTTAGTCAGTAGGAGTCCGTCATAGCCCGCCACTTCCCTCGAAAGTGGCGGGTATCTATGATGGATTTCCATACGTAAAATAAACAAATGACTGTGAAATGGATCTGGTGGAATAAGGCGATGGCGCTCTTGAGCACACTTTGAATACGATTATAAAATGTATGCCTGCGCCTGCTGTTTCGTTGAGACGGCGTATGGCGCTTACGCGAATGTTCGTGTTGTCATGTTTGTGAACGATAGCGCAATAAATGAATATTGTATTCTAACAAATAAGTGATAGTACTTTCATACTGATTATTAAAGAAATTCGTGTAAAATTATTCCCTAACCATTCCAAAATAACAAAAATGCACAACGTTAATACTCAAGTTTTCACTTCTGTCGGCAGCCCCGGGGTATAACCCGTCATTTTTTTTCTTATATTACTCTACCGTTCAACAGTTGGAGCTCGGGACCTTAAGTCCTCGTTAAACCACGAGGTCTAGAAATTAGGTGAACACCATCATAGGTCCAGCACCGAAATAACCCCATACGCTTCTTTTTTTTTGAATTGCTAAATTGTTGCTTACGCACCCGTACGCATCGCAACGTAAAGCTTATACGTTGTTGTAATCAGAAAATACTGAACACGCGTTAATAGCGGAATAAATTATTTTCACATGAACTTGTATTATTCGCTTAATTGAATTGTTTGTTGCTTAATATGAATTGCAATTTGTGGACCATGACAATGTTTACACGCGATATACCGATGCAACTATTATTTTTGATACATTGCGGTTTCGTTTGCCAAACGTGTAATCACAAATCACTGGAACGCGTTGAATGTGAGAGGAATAATTGCATATGTAATTACGAGTGATATAACAGATACAAAATTTGCTTTGTGAAAGTGAACATGTTGGAGACTTGTTAAATTTTACAAGCCTTTTAACTTGCAAAGTATGTTTGCCCGGGTGGAATCCTAATAAGTTAGTATCTTCACACCCATATCCCCGAAGACGTAGGCAGAGGCACAACCAGGGCACCCACTATTAGCCGAAAACATTAAGTTTCACAATGTGATAGGTGGCAAGCCCATCGCCAGCCGGGCACATATTCAATCGAGAGCAACGTTTTTTTATGAAAAAATCGGAAAGACTCAATTTTCTTTTAGTTGCCCGACCCGAACCCGGGACTTCACGCAGTCAAGTCCGACAACTGAACGCTAGACCACAGAGGCGAACAGAGGCGAGAGGTTAAATTGAACTTTAGAATTGTGTTTTGCTGCCAATTTTTAGTCGCTTACGCCTATTTTAACGGACTCCAAAAAAAAAGTTTTTTTTTCAAAAGGGACATGATACCTCATGAAATGGGTGGAGTCTCTTGTTGCAGTTTTACACTTTTTTTCATTTTTCTATAGTTTTATTATAGGTATAGTTACAAAACAAAATGTCGTAATATAATATCTCACAAACAATAAATTCATCCAAGTTTCATCACTTGTATCCCCAAACGTGCTTTAATTTGAATTAAGATGAATCTATCCAGCGTGTAACGTTCCACTGCGGGTTGTAAATCCCGGCAAGACGTGAGTTCTAACACGCAGCGGCTTATCTACATTAAATCGGTTATCACGTGCGTGCCGCGATCTTGGTACCAATTTACACATATCCCTGAGACTTTTATTAGCTTTGCAATACACGTATCTAGGTAATGACAAAGTGTGAAATATCTCTTAGTTTAATATTCGTTTTAAGGTGACGAAATCTGTAATTCAGCTGGTTTTTATTCGCAGCTTTGACCAACTGCTAAATTATTTAAAAACAGTATAAATTGTAACCTGTGTTTTTATGTGCGATTTATTGTAACAGTGAGATCCGAGAAAGAGTGGGATTGAAAGAAAGTGTTGGTGTTGAAGCGAAAAAGGCATGTTCTGCTGGTTCGGTCATGTAGAAAGAATGACAAATGAACTATTGAAGAAGCAGATATGTAATGTGCATGTAGGTAACCGGGGAGACCGAGGTTGACATTTCACTTTCAATTTGCTTGGATTTTAAGTATCCGGAAGTGGTGTCAAGACTCCGAAACCAGCGAGATCCCTTAAAAAGTGTAAAAAATGTTTTTTATTTATTTATTTTATTTACTTATTTTACGATAAAGGAAGGCAAACAAGCCGACGGATTTCCTGATGGTAAGAAATTCACGCCGCCTAGAGACACCAAAGATGGTAATGGTGCGTTGCCAAACTGAGGTCAGGATGTTAGGCCTCGAGCAAAAGTAAGTTTACCGGCTACCTTACCCTCCGAACCGGAACACGTCTTAACGTTATGGCGGCAGGAATAGGTAAGGCGGTGGTGGTTGGTACCACCGCCTTGCCTATTCTCTGATCTCTGAATCTGAACACGTGGCGGTGGTACCAATCCGGGCGAGTCGCTGCGAAACTCTACCACCTAGTCAAATGTCACGGTGTTAGTGACGGTAACCCTATGCTCGCCTTTTACGAGCTGCCTGGCAGGAAGACAAATGGTCTATTCTGCAAAGGAGCCCGGACCATCAGGGGGAAAATGTGGAGGAAACCAGGCTGGTCTGCAAAAATTGTAAGATTTGGCACTCGACACTCTCTGCCTATTCCGTTAGGTACTGGCGTGAAAACATGTACATCTTTTTCTCGGAATAATACTGATTTCTCTGACATGGCAAATCAAAGACTGAAATACCTTTTGATCTTCCATTATCTCTTAGTTGCTATTCTTATTTACTTTTACATTATTTTTAAGTAAATCATAATATAATTGTATAATCATAGGTCGCTTTCCAATGCCTGTCTGGAATTTAATGCGGTTTTTAAATAGACTAATTAATAAAACAGAATTTTAACATTTATGTGGAAAAAAACAATCTAAGCTTTCTTTAAATTTACTCTCTGTAATATTTTACAAAGTGTATTATGTACTGTATTACATATTGTGTGCTGTACTATTTATTTTACTTATGTTTTCTTGTTGTATTACGTGTTTATTCAAACTGTCTCTACGGTCTAGCGGTTCAGTAGTTGGACTTGAAAGCATGAGGTCCCGTGTTCGAATCCCGGGTCGCGCAACAAATAGAAAATAGAGTTTTTCCAATTTTCTAATAAAAATAATGTTGTTCGGGATAGAATATGTGCCCGGTTGGCGATAGACTTGTCACCTATTACATTGTGGTACTTAGTGTCTTCGGCTCTCGGTGCCCTCGGTGTCTCTGCCTACCGCTTCTGTTTGCATTCGGTATATGGGCGTGAAGATACTATTTATGTTACTATTACTGATACTATTTATGTTTTCTTGTTGTATTACGTGTTTATTAAAAACAGTCAAAAAAGAAAAATCTGAGCACTGTCAAAAACAGAGACACGACAAATTATGTAAGACAAAATTCAATTAGTCGAAGGTCGCCTTTAGTTACGTAAAACTTGAAGCCATTACTGTGTCTTGGATTTTTAATTTGCTTAAAGTCTAACTTTTGCATTGCTTTATAATTACTTCTGGCGTTTTAGTTAAATGAAAATGAATTGTTTAATTGAAAGGAACTTGTGGAAGACTTAGAATCTATACTTGTTATCGTCGGCACTTGGTGAAATTCCATTGTACACACACGCTTTAAGGTAAACGCTTGTACTTTTACACTATACAGTTTAATTACATTTTTTGTTATAGCCAAACGGTTTCACTCTTCACAGCATCACCAGGGCTTTCTCATTTTATTACCAATACTTTCTTTAAATCTTACTCTTTCTTCGAATTCACTGTTACGAATATGGTCAACTAACATTACACTACAGATTTGTGTTTTATAAGATAAAACTCAAATTTAAATTAGAGTGGTATTATTTTCTTGGACTTGTGTTGTTTTTTTTTATGACATTGGAAGGCAAACAAGCAGACAAAATTCCTGATGGTAAGAAATTCACGCTGCCTAGAGACACCAAAGGTGGTAATGGTGCGTGCCCAACATGAGGGCGGGATGTTAGACATCGAGCAAAAGTAAGTTTACCGGCTACCTTACCTCGGAACCGAAACCGGAACACGTCATGACATTAGGGCGGCAGGAGTAGTTAAGGCGGTGGTACCATCCGGGTGAGTCTCTGCGTAACTCTACCACCTAGTCAAATATCACGGTGTTAGTGACGGCAAGCCTATGCTCGCCTTTTACGAGCTGCCTGGCAGGAAGGAAGATGGTCTATTCTGCAAAGGAGCCCGGACTAACACAGTTTGCAGTGAGTACTGTAATGTAATGATTGTGATTATTAATAACTTTATTTTATGTGGATATCTTTTAGTAGATGTGATGAATACTGTCTAAAAATTTTAGTAAATTTTTTGGAGGATAATAGGGCGATAAATAAATACAGGTTAGTTTCCAACTAACTAAATAAAGAAAAAACATATTTTTTTTCTTTATAGGACATGCACCGCTTTTTACACAGGCTACTACTGTCTCTTAACATCAGGTAAACCGCTTGTTCACTGATGTATATCATAAAAAAATACGGAATACTGCCTCAAACTTAACCACCTGTATTTAAAATACAAAAAAATAATTTCTTCGCTAAACTAGAACACGTTAATAAATAATATAGTCCTATTGATAAACGTAGTCGAAATCGAAAGTTAAAGTTGACATTGTAAATTTTATTACACCGTTTAAAAAAAAGTGGTGTTAGTTACACTATTTATAACTCAAGAACAGAGGTAGCTTAGAATTGGGAGAAGGACATAGAACACTTTTAATCCTGTTCAATTGTAAGGAAACTGAGGAAAAACAACATTTTAATTTTTCCCATACAAACTGAACGGGCGGAACGATGTTCGCGGGAACAGCTAGTGTAGTCTAAATCATCAACTGAAACATTAGAGTACTTAATTCTGTAATACAAATTAAATTTTTTAATTTGCAATTTCTCGCAAAAAAATGTAAATATACGTATTATGTCGTGAAAAAAATACATTACGTACACATTTTTTGGCGGGAAATGCAAATTTTATAATTTTATTTGTATTTAAGTATGGATTTTGGCAAAGTAATGCCTTCATCTATCAATTAACTTTATTCAGTGTTTATTAAGAAGAAAGCTAGTATTGCCTATTTCACAGTCAAACTGTTTCTCTGAGTTGCCACTTGTTACAAATTTGCAAACGCAGTAGTCAAAACTTTCACAGTTAAAACGTCTAACTGTCGAAAATTAAGCCAGTACAGCTGATTTCCATTAGGATAGCTCGGCAGTTTATCTTCGTTACAATTCTACCAGGTAGAGTTTGACTGAACTCGTCCATATTGATGACCTCTTTTAATATTTAAAGTGGTTTGAATGAACCATAATAACGTAAGAAGTTTAATGTCCCAACTTATTGGCAACGCGTTGCTTTGGCAGCTATAACTTGCGCGTATTTTTATCTTAATTATTAGAACTAGTGGTCAACTTTTGGTCGATCATAATAAATTTTAATATCTTGTTAAAAAGAAAGCCATCTTTATTTCTCAAGACCAAATACTTTGTTTCCAAACTTTTTAGTGCGCCATCTGCGATATTTAATCGTTACCTAAAATGTATTTATTTGTGTGTGTCTTTCTTTCAATACTAATAGTTATCATTATAAACTAGATAAACTATACAAATTACAATAAAATTTTAACTTAAAAAGTATGACAAATTACATTACAAATTGCAGTGTGACATTGATACCTCTATTTTCAAGAATGTTCGTCTTCCAAATATTCTGCGACCATATAATAAGCATTTCTTATATGTTTTTGCTTTTATACATTTTTTAAATTTATTTAAAGGTAGATCTCTAATAGCACTGGACAGCTTATTGTAACATTGACCTAAAAGGGATTTACTAATTTTATGATTTAGGATTTCTAAATAAAATATATTATTCGGTTTAATCCGAACTACTCGTAAATCCAAATTGTTTATCATGTAGGTAATAATTTGTTAACATTAAAGTGATGAATCCCTTTTGTTTGGGTTATTATTTTTCAAATGTTTCGAGCTAAGTGTAGCCCGAACTGAAAAAGGTCGATAATTCATAGGGTCAGAAGTGTTATAATATTAATTATACTCGATATAAATTTGCCTTGTTTCACTAGATCAGGAAATACACCATTCGATATGCAGACGTTTAATATCATGGCCAAATGTGGTGCAATATCCTAAGTTATCGATGCAACTTGGTACTCGATATTCTTTGCTGACCTAGCAAGGGGCTTGACCTGAACATATGTATTTTATAAGAAAATACATAGTTAAAATGCATGGTAGTGTGGATAATGTTTTATTTGTTGATTTAATATACTTTATAAGCATTATTATTGAAAAATATTAGCGCTCTGCACTTCTCCTACACGTAAACTATAAGTGTGCCAAATTTTATGCTCCTGCGTCCGCGCAATTTTCTTAAAAAGGTGTCCAAAAATTTGACATCACGTATATATAGATATAGATTCTTGTTTGATATCAAATATTTAATACAAATATCGTGAAAAAAATCTAGAGCCCGCCGCCTAGAGACAACATAGGTGGTAATGGTGCGTTGCCAACCAGAAGCCGGGATGTTAGGCCTCGAGCAAAAGTAAGTTTGCCGGCTACCTTACTCTCCGAACTGGAACACGTCTTAACGTTGTAGCGGCAGGAATAGGTAAGGCGGTGGTACCAATCCAGATGAGTTGCTGCGAGACTCTACTACCTAGTCAGA
>NJDD01009318.1:42803-75171 GCA_002245505.1 Calephelis nemesis
TTTATCCTGTCCACAGATATGTTATTGGCAAGCGATAACATAAAAATTGATCAAAATATCAATCTTGGACAGCAAGTTTTGGATTAGGATTGATTTATTAATATTGGCCGTAAGAGAGCATAAGTTAAATGGATAATTATCATCAGGACCTTGTGTGATAGAGTGGTGCGCAGCCACTTGTCCTGGTTGGTATTCTCTAACCTACCAATTTCTGCCGAAGTAGTGAGGACTATGGGTGTCTATTGAACACATTGAACACAGTAATATCTTACCATCAGGAGCGCCATGTGCTTGTTTGATAACGTATCGCAAAAAAAATGTTCCTAAATGTACTAAGTTAAAAGCTTTTTTACATGATGATAAGGAAAATAAGGATCAATAGTTAAGATTTTTATTAAAACGAAGAGTATTGAAATAGTTTATGGTAAAAGTTGCCAGCGCCGCATTTAAAGTTCTTTAAAGAACATTTCAAAAGCTAAGAGCACTGAAACAAAATTAGCTTTATAGCATTATTTTTAGCGTGGAAGAAGAGAGGATAATTCGAGGATCACTGCGAGCTAAATTGCCTTCACTCCTGTAACCTTGAAGAGGCAGGCAGATGTACAATCAGGTCACCCACGATTAGCCAATAACACAAAGTCCCACAATATGATAAGTGGCAAACCTATCGCAAACTGGTCATATATCCCATTAAGTTTAATTAAGTGAGTTTTAATCAGAAAATTGAAAAACAATATTTTTTTATGTCCACCGGAGTCAAACTTAGGAACTCATCAAGTCAAATCTGACAACAGACCGCGAGACCAATGCGTCCTGAAAGAACTATATACCTTGCCTCTTGTTGTAGTCGTTGTAGATCTTACAGCCGTTACGAAAAGTCGATGGTCTTTAAAATTCTGGGGACTTACGAGCTTAATCTACCCAGAAGCTTACTTCTACTTGATTAAGTGCTAGACAATCATAGAGTATGTGAATTGCCAAATCTTGTACCTCAAGCCAGGATGTGCAGTCAGATCTTTTGGTTCATGGTATTTATTGCAGAGATGAATCATCATATGTCAATACAGAAAGGATGGTCTCCCAAGAAAGAACTTCTGCAACAACTATAAGCTAAGGTCAATTAGCTAACTTTAGTGTAATAAGACCAGTAGGCTTACTCTTGAATCTTGATTTCATGTAAATTAGAAATAATGTAATGTTATTTTCTAATCTGGCCTTTGTAGTTGGCAACTGCACTGGCCAGTATTAAAAAAAAATGTTCTCTATTGTAAAATTTTGAAATGTAGAACCAAAATTTAATTTGAAAGGACGACAGTCTGCTATATGTTCTGACACGGTCTACATTGGTCTACATCTAGTAATCTCAGCCTACTTTTTTATTCCTAACATTCTTCCTAATATTCTAAAAGTCGACGGAACTATGACTGCTGCTTGCTGTTTGGTGTCTGCTGCTCGGTGGTGGGAGGACCCTAGACCGGCGGAAGCTGCCCGCCAGTGTTCTTCTGTGGCCGCCTTCCCAGCCGCCCTCTTCTACTGCTGCTTCTGGCTGCTGAGGGAAGGCGCCAAAGGGTCCCGCTAGCCCATCCGCCGAAGACTACAGCAGCAGTCCTTCGAGTTCCGTCGACAGACCACCGTATCCCACGACCCTCCTTTTTTTATCCGGCAAAACCTTTTTGTGCACAGACTTTTTGTATGGACTTTATTTTTACTAGTGTTTTATTTTATTATAGTGTTTTTTTTTGTTTACATTTTTTAATTTTTATGCCAACAGGATCCCGTGTCCCAAATATGTCTGTTGGTTTGTTTTGTTTTCTGTTAACATAGTGGTGGGTGGTAGCTAAGCCACCCCCACTACGTTACAAAGCGGATAGGTCATTTTAGGAAATCTTCAACAAAATACTAGCGATTGTTATATTTTTTTGTTTGTATGATATTTGAAGGCAAACAAGCAAACGGATTTCCTGATGGTAAGAAATTCACGCCGCCAAAGTTGTAACAGTGGGCTGCCTATCTGAGGCTGGCTGCCTATCTCTCACAAAGTATAGAAAAACTCGTATGCGACAACTGGTTATATATCTGCAAATATTCTTTTTCTCTAAATAAATATTGACCGTAGAAAAATATATCAACAAAATGAATATGGCGGTAGATTTAGAAATAAAGGAAACTGTAGAATGGAAAAATATTTCTACATTGACGAAGTAAATACGCCTCTGCAAATAAAGTGTTTCCTTTATATGGCCCTACAATGGGATATTATTGTAATGGAAAACTATGTTTGATGTGTGTTTAAACCGCCAACGCAAAGAAAGGTAATTCTAAAATATTTTAGCGCTTGTCGTTGTAGCATTTTAGTATTTTCACTTAAATAAAATTATCCACTCTACATCTTTAAGTTGACAATACCCTACTGCCATTTGTGGTTTCTGCAAACGGCTATATCTTACAATTTAATTTCAAAAACTCCAAGCTTTTCTGGGTCAATCTATATAGTAGTATCTTTTTATCGGCTATAAATATTTCCTTTTTTCATACATCAACAAAAATCATTCTCATTCATCATTTTATCAGAAACATTTTTCCCCGTATTGGTCCGCTTCTTTGTATAGTAGATCATCTGCCTTCCTTGCCAGGCAGCTTGTAAAAGGCGAGCAAAGGCTCACCGTCACTAACACCGTGAATTCTGACTAGGTGGTAGAGTTTAGCAGCGACTCGCCCGTATTGGTACCACCGCCTTACTTATTCCTGCCGCCATAACGTCATGACGTGTTCCGGTACGGAGGGTAAGGTTGCCGGTAAACTTACTTTTGCTCGAGGCCTAACATCCCGGCCCCAGGTTGGCAACGCACCATTACCACCTTTGGTGTCTCTAGGCGGCGCGAATTTATTACCATCAGGAAATCCGTCTGCTTGTTTGCCTTCCAATATCATAAAAAAAACATACCTACTATTCTAAACATATTTTAGATCACTGGTACTTATGAATAAATAATAATGATCACTAAATACGGATATTTATTTCATGAGTTTTTGTACGAAACTAATGAAATGAGGTAAAAATTAATTAGTTCAAATACAATATCCATAAAAGTTATATAGGAATAATTATTCAGAAAAAAAACTAACTACATAATTTAATGTTTAATAATAAGTGCAACAAATAATTTAAATTTAAAAATATGAAGATATTCTTTGTCCGCGAAAAAGGAATATTCACTCAGATTTTCTTTTTTTATTGACACATGAAAACACGAAAATACTTCAAGGTATCTTCACGCCTATATCCCCGAAGAGGTAGGCAGAGGCACATCCATGGCACCCACGACTAGCCGCAGACACTAAGTCCCACAATGTGATAGGTGGCAAGCCTATTGCCAACCGGGCACATATAAAATTCCGAGCAACGTTTAAAAAAACGAAAATTAGAAAAATCAAATTTTCTTTTTGTTGCCCGACCCGGGAATCGAACCCGGGACCTCATGTAGTCAAGTCCAACACCTGGATTGCTACACCACAGTGACAAATCAAGAGAAATACATCAAATATTACTCCATTTGATATATATCTCTCGATTTGTCACTTTTGACGGACATTAATTTACTAAATCTATACATAAAAAATAACATGTCATGATTCACTATCACAGATCAAAAACTGTTAGAGTTACAAGCAAGAAATTTAATAAGCAGGGTCATGTTATGGAGTAGACGCCCGCTAAGGACGTAATTTTGGAAATTCCACCCCTAAAGGAGTGAAATAGGTGTTACAAATTTGTATGGAGGGTCGTAATTTTTATGTAAGAAATATAAAACTTTATTTTTGGGCTACTTATTAAAAATGAGTAGATGCGTATGGAAGTGTTTCTGTAAATGATACCTCTAAGCGAATGAAAAAGAGTTGAAAGTTTGTATGAAAGTCCTTAATAATCAGTAAAAATATTAGCTGACACGCGAGCAAAGCCGCGACTGAATGCTAGTCCTATAAGTATTATAAATGCAAAATTTAGTCTGTTTGTTTGTTACTCATTCACGTAAAAGAAATCACTGAACTGATTTTCATGAAATTTGGTACAAACATATAGGTTAACTTGAATTTACACATATGATAGTTTTTAATCCGAAACAATGTTCCTTGGGGACTACAGGCTACGCCGCGGGCAACAGCTAGTTTATTGTATTTATTAGCGGACCAACTGACTTTGTGTCGCTGGTCATTTACAGCCACCTACTAACAGTTTGTATGGACTAAAGCATATTTTTCATTTTTCCATTTTTTCTACAATTTTCTTGGTTTTTTCATTTTAAGACCCTTCTTTTGACAATAAATAACATACCCATCTCATAAGACATTCGCCAAAATATTTATACAGTCATCGACGTCTAAGACATCCACGACTTGCATACATGCTTCTTACACTCAGGTTTTGCAACTTTTAACTCTTAAACTTTATTTAAATATTAGGAAATTATTTCTCACTTCCTACTTTGGTATAAATACAAAGGTATGCCGTTTGATTAAGGGTTTAACTTTTTCAAGCCTCCAAATATAAAACGAACTTGCCGATGCCTTCACTTTTTAAACAGACCTCTTAAGGCCTCATACTTAGTCAGCCAGAAGAGCCAATCACCGCACTCCCTCGTTCCATGATTACTAGGAAATATTGCGCTCTAAAGTAATTGTCTTAAGCGACAAATCACTATTTTTGACACTATAAAAATAATTTGAAAAAAGTATAAAAACTGAAACACTTATCTTTTGGGTAGGGTACTTATCTATGTTTATGTTAAATCTGGTGTTGACATTTTCAGATTTGAAGTAGACAGGTGGGTTTTGCTTTCAAAAAAGGGTTAACTTTTTGATTTTTTTTTATTGACAAAGTGAAATGAATTGTTTTTTGGAAACACTACTTTTATAAAGCATATTCATGTTAATCTTGTGTATTTTTGTCACCAAGATCCATGATTGCTTTGTCTGAAAAAAAAAACATTAAACTGCTGACGTATTTTAGCGTATATGGCCCATTAATCGGCTACTTACCAAACGATGATCTGTGTTGGGCTCCTATAACCTCTTATATACATTAAACACTTACGGAAACCCGGATAAACAAGTCATGTTAGTTACACTAGTTATAACTCAAGAACCTCAAAATCAATTTAGATGAAAACTGACGGGGAGGTTTAGAAACAGGAGACTGACAAAGGATTATTTTTATCCCATTCGACTGTAAGATAACTAGAAAAAGCAACACTTTAAGTATGTAAATAAGTAAGGAATTAAGGAAGTAAGTAAACACTTTTATTATTTTCAAACAAATTGAACGGGTGGGACAAAGTTTGCCGGAGCAGCAAGTGTTTCAATAAAAAAGTTATTGCAATACAATGTCTAAGTGAAATTTTAAAATTAGCACGCTATCGATTATTCGCATCAAGTCTATTATAAACCAAAAAAAGAACAAA
The DNA here is from genome assembly GCA_002245505.1 of Calephelis nemesis. Taxonomy (NCBI): domain Eukaryota; kingdom Metazoa; phylum Arthropoda; class Insecta; order Lepidoptera; family Riodinidae; genus Calephelis; species Calephelis nemesis. The sequence goes on from NJDD01009318.1 coordinate 48,263, forward strand.
ACCTTTCCCACTAATTGCTAAATTAATCGCTGATAAGAACGGCACCAGGAAGTAATATTGCTGTGTCAGCGATGCTAATGGAGTATTCCCGGTTGCCCTTGTTTTGATAAACATCACCAACCGCTTCTTTGTTTTGGGATCGGCTAATGTTTAACCTATTTTTTAATCTATACTTCCACTCAAATGATATAGATATCTTTAAATGAAGAAACACTTGTACTTTTTAAGTTGCAATTATAATTTATTATTTTATAAATAGGCTACTGGTTTCGCTTATAACAGCAGCATCAGTGCTAAAACTTGGACTAGTTTAACTAGTTTTAGGTAATAAAGTAGTTTAAGTTAATCCCTGGAAAAATCACACAAATTGAATCTAACCCCAAAGTGAGCAAAGTATATGCCTGTGTTATGGGTGTTAGTCAACGATACTAATACATAGAAATACTTAAATAGATACCAGAATAAATATAATAATCACCCTGACCCGGAAATTCAGACATCTAAATGTTCATCACACGAATGCCTGCCCCCGTCGGGAATCGAACCCTAGCCTCGCGGTTGGTCAGGCGTGTACGCTAGCCACTCGACCAACGAGGCGTTCAAATTTTGAAGTCTGATATGTATCTAAACTACCAGAGAAGTTTTCGTTACGGTGTCAAATATATCCTGTGTAATAAAAAAAATGCCATCATTAGCTTAAATACCTACTTGCGTATTTTTAAAATTGGAACAAATAATAGACATAACTAGAGTTTGGTGTTCTCATTGAACTCAAGCCACAGTAATAGTCATAACCATGACAAAAATCACACGTTTAAACATACTACTGCCAAGTTAGCGTAGACATAGTTTAAACTATTAGTTTCCTAATTTCTGAAACCTTAATGAATCTGTCACGCTAAAGTCCAGACGGTAGAGTGGTCGGTAGACTTGCTAGTACCTAACAGCCTGGTCACAAGGCAGCGATACACCTATTACGTGTACGATGTATGTATGTATATCACGGTTGTCTCTTACTATCAGTACAGTTGTGTGCGTGTTCGCAATCACATATCTTTTATCACATAAAGAAAACCCAAACCTAATCTCGCAAAACTTTCTATCATGAATTGTTTCTTTGATAATTTATTGATTTGATAAATATTTTTTTTATGATATTGGAAGGTAAACAAGTAGACGGATTTCCTGATGGTAGGAAATTTCCACCGCCTAGAGACACCAAACGTGGTAATGGTGCGTTGCCAACCTGAGGCCGGGATGTTAGGCCTTAAGCAAAAGTAAGTTTATAGTATAGTGTATATAGTGTATATACAACAAACAAAATGAGCAAAACAAATGAGCAAAAGTAAATTATCCTTGGACAAGTCACACGAATTGAATCTAACCCCAAAGTAAGAAAATTATCTGCTTGTTTTATGGGTGACATTCAACGATACGAATTCACAGAAATAGTTAAATAGATACCAGAATATATTAAATAAATACCTAGACTCGAAAATGCAGACATCTAAATGTTCATCAGAAAAACGCCTGCTCCCGGGAATCGGGAATCGAACCCGAGCCTTGCGTTTGGTCGATGTAGTTAGGCGTTTTTTGTAGATTTCCTTAACATTTTTTTCCATAAGAACATAACATAACATAAATAACATAATAACATAACATAATAAACCTAATAATGACAAATACAACAAAAAAAGAATTACTGAAATCGGTCCAGCCATTCATGCGTGATGCCGTGACCAAGAAAAACAGGTTTCATTTATATATATATATATATATAGATTACCTGTTTGCAAATAAAAACTAAATGATACACACAAAAAAATTAACCCTAAGTTAAATAAAATAAATATATCTAGACAAGTTACACGAATTGAATCTAACCCCAAAGTAAGCAAATTATAATATGCTCGTGTTATGGGTAAGTCAACGATTCTGATACATAGAAATACTTAAATAGATACCAGAATACATTTAATAAACACCCAACAGTTAAGACACTATTTTCTTTAGATGAAGTCGGTTCTCACATTCATCACATTAATTGTTGTACACATATTTCAAAATAAGGAAAAAAAGACAAGCCCGCTGAGTTTATTTCCCGATCTTCTCAGTGTGAGGCCGCATTCCGATCCGGTGGTAGGTTTAGTCAGTATTATATAAACTCGTCACAAAGGGCTCTTGTAGGTTAACGTGAAATAAAATTATTTTTCATATCGATCTTTTGATTTTAATTCAGTAAATTTTCTAGTCTTGTCCCCGATAAAATAAAACAAAAAGCGGTAAAACACAAAAACCAAAAGTACTTAAAACTACTAGGTACCATATTATATTAAGAGCTAACGAGTTATGATTTAAGCAGTAATGAGATATTACGATCTAGCAAACATTTATTATGCCACTCTAAAAAGGAGGTTTTAATCAATTCGTCTGTAAGTTTTATTATTCCGACTAACAAAAAGACACTTTGAAATAAAAAAAAAACAAATAAAGTTGTTAATCTAATTTTTTTTTTTTTGAATGACTAATTTGTTGCTAATCTCGCGATTTTATGCAACTTCACCGAGCTTTGTGGGCCGAGCAGAGTGCTCAGCCCGATAATCTAATAAAGAAATCTGACACAAACAAATATAAGTAACATCCTTAAAAACAAAGAATTCAATCAAAAACTAATTACAAATACAAAAATTGTGAAGCAATATTCAAATAATCAATAGTTGCTTCAAAATTTGAATAAAAATATTCAATATTCAAATCAAGAATGTCATTGTTCATGTCAAAAACATAAACAAATTACATGAAGAGACGCTTCTAGATCGTGTTAACTATTTTAAAAATATTTTAACGCTCTTAATATTCGAAATGAAATATGCAATTTTGAAAATGAAATATCAACTTGATAAATGAGCTTTCTTGGCGGGATATCCTTAATAATTTATTTACACTGACTACGCACTTACGATAAACCCGAGCTTGACAATGTAAAAGCTCTTCTAAATTTGGGAACATTTTATAGGGGTTTTATTGACAAACTGTCACCGCGCGCCCAAGAGATAAGCTTTTCATCCGTGAACACACGTCAAATATGACGACTCCTAACGTTAATTTAAAAAAATACCCGCATTTTTACGTATATTTCAATAAAAGATCGCAATATTTGGTTCTTTCGCTGGGTTTTTATTCAAGGGCGGTTTCAAGAGTACCCAATTTAAGCTTGTTTTTATAAAAAGAGCAATGAATGTAGAGGAACTGAAGTGTATCTGTAGGAATGGCAGAACTTGGTATTCGATGCTGAAATGAAATTTACATATTTAAGAAATACATGTGTTAAGAAGTTGCTACTAAAAGATACGTACGTAGGTACTTCCATATTATTTGGCATGAAGATATGTTTGTAATCGTGTTTAAGTGGATCTATTCCGGTGTTGACTTTTAATTTCCATTACGTTTCGGTCACTTTTGAAAAACATAGCTTGCTGGTACTGCTTACTTATGAAGCAGTAGAGGCTAATATTATCTGTTACTAGATTAATGGCTGATGGTGATGGGCTTAGTTTTTGGAACATTATGGGTTTTAGTTTATTCGGCTAGTCGTGGGTGCCGTGGCTGTCTCTGCCCACACATTCAAAGATATAGGCGTTTACATACTTTTATAATAAAATCGGTGTACCTTATAAAGAGTCCGCAATCAAACCAGTACTTAAAACTAGCAAAAGGTGTAACATTATATTGTTTACTACGTTTAGTGCTGTATAGAGCCTTCGATCAACGATTTACGTTTCAGTTTTGATTGACAAGCGTGAGTTATCAAGTAAATTGGCTCATTTTTTATGACATTGGAAGGCAAACAAGCAGACGTATTTCCTGGTGGAAAGAAATTCACGCTGCCTAAAGACACCCAAGGTGGTAATAGTGCGTTGCCAACCTGAGGTCGGGATGTTAGGACTCGGGCAATAGTAAATTGACCGGCTACCTTACTCTCCGAACCGGAACACGTCATGACGTTATGGCGGCCGGAATAGGTAAGACGGTGGTACCGATCCGGGTGGATCGCTGCAAAACTCTGCCACCCATTAGGATGTCACGGTGTTAGTGACGGTAAGCATATGCTTGACTTTTACGAGCTGCCTGGTAGAAAAAAAAAGTATCTTCACGCCCATGTCCCCGAAGAGGTAGACAGAGGCACAACCAGGGCACCCACTACTAGCCGAAGACACTAAGTCCCACAATGTGATAGGTGGCAAGCCTATCGCCAACCGGGCACATTTCCAATCCCGACCAACATTTTTTTATTTGAAAATTGGAAAAATCCAATTTTCTTTTTGTTGGCCGACCCGGGATTCGAACCCGAGACCTCATGCAGTCAAGTCCAACACCCGAACCGCTCGACCACAGAGGCTAGTGACCTATAAATCTTTTAGTCATGTGGTTCTAAAATTGACGATTTAAATAAATAAATAACTCTTGACAAAAAAACACAAATTTATTTTGATCAAGAATTGGCTTAGCCCCAAAATGTAAAAAAATAACTCTGTACTTTTGATGTTAACTAATAATAATAACATACATTGCATAAATACTTAAATCATAATCCAGACCAAAAATACAGGCAAATAATATATTCATCACATAAAAGCCTCGCGGATGATCCGAGTTTGACGCCTACACTACCCCTCGACTGACGAGGTCAAAAATTCATTTAAATATTTTAATGAACAATATTTAATATTCTGCCTAGGGCCGAGAAGACGTGAGATATACATTCATCTTAATTAAGTGTAAAACTTTTCAAAACTTTATAATTACCACATAAATTAGTCTTAGAGTTCGCAAAATTCGAAAGATGTTCTAATTATAGACGAACGGAAATGTTTTTGCCCTTTTAGTAATACTTTTAAATGTACAATTAAACTTTGAAACTTAATTATATAATAATTAATTAACCTTAATTAATTATTAACTTAATTTTTAACCGAATTAGAGTAATAAATTTCCTCCATAACTCAAGTTTTGAGATATAGGGATAGGCCGCCTCACTTATTTCAGCATAATAACGACGACAACATTTCGACTTAAAAACAACCAATCAAGTTAAAATCCTCTGTGACATGATTAAGAATAAAATTATTATGATAAATTTATTCTTAATGAAATATTTTTTAAATTGTTACAACAGCTTGTTTTGTTCGACATGTTATTTTTAACCAACTTTGAAAAAAAAAGGAGGTTGTACGTTCTGATCACATATTAATATTATTATGTAAGTGAATCGATTTCTCTGGTATTTCTAAACTGATTTTGACAATTGTTTTTTATTCAGAAACCGTCCTTCAGAAGTAATCCCACTGCCACCAAGTCTGGATCTGATAATGGAATCCCGGAGATAAAAATTAAAACACTTAGTTTTTGTTTACGTGGATTTACTTATAGCAGTGCCATCAGACTACAAAATATATAGTTCACGTAAATTTTATCCATATTTGATCAACAAACATATTCATGTCTTTTAATATCTTTAATTGTCTGATACATAGAGATCACCTAGTCTAATATTAAATTTATCAACATTATAAATACCATATTAACCATATTTTTAATATAAGTAATTTAACATTAGATACAATTTTAAATTTTGAATAGTTTGAACTATAAACCTTATTCTAAACTATAGCTAAGAACTATCTCTATCACAACAACACCTTTAATCTTTTTTAAAATGGTCCTTTCATTTTAGAGCTATTATATCACAGACAGACATAATATACACACATGCACAGACATGTCAAACTTAGTCCATCGAGGGTTTAAAAGCAAGTCGAAATTTTAACGATGAATATGTATCTTACAATATAAGTAGCCTTTATGATTGTAAAACATAACAGTAAAACTTCAGAAAATATAAATATTTAAATTGTGTACAAATAATCCTGACCTCTTTTAAAATTACATAAAAACCTCAATTTTCTATGGCCCAAATGTATCTTGAAACCAAGAACATCAAATGAATTAGTCATCGACTTTTACTGTATTGACATTACTGTACAAATTGAATTTTCCCCGTGTTGGTCCGGGCTCCTTTGCAGAATAGACCATCTGCCTTCCTTGCCAGGTAGCTCGTAAAAGGCGAGCATAGGCTTACCGTCACTAGCACCGTGACATCTGACGAGCTCGCGCAGCGACTCGCCCGGATTGGTACCACCGCCTTACATATTACTGCCACCATAACGTCCAACGCTTGCTGTTGATGAGTTCCGGTTCGGAGGGTAAGGTAGCCGGTAAACTTACTTTTGCTCGAGGACTAGCATCCCGACCTCCTGTTGGCAACGCACCATTACCACCTTTGGTGTCTCTAGGCGGCGTGAATTTCTTACCATCAGGAAATCCATCTGCTTGTTTGCCTTCCTATATCATAAAAAAATCTCTTGTAATAATTCTTTTATCAAAACGTGAAATATTCAAAGAATCATTTTGGGACATTTGGGACAAACCGAGATATTATTCGAGAAATTTATTGTAGACCCTTTTGTACGAGTGCTTTTGATATGCCGTTTAAAAGAACCTTTTTCATAGTTTCCGTGAGTCAGCGATTGAGTATTATAGTTGATGAATCCTTCATAAATCCAAAATTATGTGGTGTTGAACTGTTCCGGAGTATTTAGTTAGAAATATAATTATTTTGGTCGAATTAAAATTTGTTTTTTAACTGTTTTAATAACACCAGCGTTGCTTTCGATTGGTTAAGTGCCAATTGATGACAGGTTTGCCACCTATCACACTGTAGAACTGTTTGACATTCAGCTTATGTAATATTAACCATCTTAACAATTGATACATGTTTGACTTTAAGCTTAATCATTTACGGCCTTATAAATCAAAATAAACTTTTTTTAGGGTTCTGTACCCAAAGGGTAAAAACGGACCCTATTACTAAGCCTCCGCTGACTGTCTGCCTGTCTGGCTGTTTCTAGGCCGTATCTCATAAACCATGACAGCTAGAAAGCTGAAATTTTTACAAATGACGTATTTCAGTTGCCACTATAACAATAAATACTAAAAAAAATAAAAAAAATATTTAGGGTCTCTATACAATAAACGTTTTTTTCTCGTATTTTTTTTCTAAATATTATAAACGGTAACAGGTTGACGCTTCACATTTTCACAGAATGTTTACTTGTATGTTACCTCTCAAAAAACAACAATTAAATAACAATAAAGGAAATGTTTAAGGGGGGGGGACTACATTACAACAAATATAATTTTTAATAGATAGATTAGATAGATACGGAGCCCTTCGTGTGTGAGTCTAACTCGCACTTTCCCGGTTTTTTTAATACCATGCATATATTAGGACTAGTTATACTAAGAACAAATCATGAACAGGTAAGGTACATTTTCTAACCAAAAAATTTTGTATAACCTCGTTATAACTAGGTATACCATATTTATACATAGGTGCATCGATCGGCAACGTCGCAAATCACAATTTTTCAATAGAATTTTTAAATATGTGTCAGTTTAGGATGCCAATGACATATCGATTGCCTTTGCGGTCTAGCGGTCCGGTGGAGGACTTGACTTCTTGAGGTCTCGGGTTCAATCCCGGGTCATACAACAAAAAAAATAGGAAAAATATTCTTTTTTTTTATAAAAAAACCTTTCCCGGTATGCGCTCAGTTGGCAATAGGCTTGCCACCTATCATATCGTGGGACTAAGTATCTTCGGCTAAACAAGGATTGTATCTCTGTCTACCTCCTCGGGGATATGGGTGCAAAAATACTAAGAAAACAAACACATAAAGCTAAAAAAGAAATCTCAGGAAGGTCATTAAAGTTTTTTTATAACATTGGAAGACAATCAAGCAGACGTATTTACTGATGGTGAGAAATTCACGCCGCCTAGACTCACCAAAAATGGCGCTGCCAAACTGACGACGGGATGTTAGGCCTCGCGCAAAAGAAATTTAAGCAGCTACCTTATCCTCCAAAGCGGAACACGTCATTGGCAAGAACTGAAGTGGTGTCGGCAGGAACTGGTAAAACGTTGATACCAAACCGGGAGAGTCGTTACGAAATTCTACCACCAAGTCAGATGTTATGGTGTTAGCCTTTTTGCTCGATATTTTAGGAGCTATCTTGCAGTGAAGCAGATGGTCTAATCTGCAAAGGAGTTCAGGCTCCAACAGGGGAAAAAGCCAAAAAAATATATTTTTTACTACATACTGGTTTTGCCATGTTTTTAAATGCTAAAAACATGTACTGGTTACGTGTTGCTTGCAATTTATAATTTTTTTAACTTGCCTACCGACTTCGCTTATAATATTATCATGGAGACTACAACTTAAACAATTCCGATCAAGATGTATATTTGGAAGTTTTGACAATAGCCGACGACGAAAATATCAAATTCTGGTTTTGACTAGTATTCTGGTAAAATAATAAGATTTACTTAAAACTAAAAATATTACAGAAATATCAAAGGTTATGTTGAATGTGTAGTATTAGGATCCACATCATAGCAAACTCCCCATTTAAAGAGCTGGATGGTCTCTATGTAATCATTTGCACTGTCCACAAGCTAGACGAGATGAACTGATAAGCCGTCTTATTCTGAACAGTCAATGTGATCAATACAACGCCCACTACATTGGACGTTCACTATTTATTCTGTTTCTTTAATGAAAAATGTAAAATATAAAAAATAATGTGTCAGTTTATTTTGAATTATTTACCTTAAAAAATAATAGGCCTAACACGTTGAAAATTAACGCACAATGAAATGTCTATGGTTTCTATAGGCTGTGGTTAACTTTTACCACCAGGGGAGCCGGACACCATTTTTTGCCATAAAAAAGTTTTTTTTTTACCTTTATAAAATATATCGCCTGTGTGGTCTAGCGGTTCAGTTGTTGGACTTGACTGCATGAGGTCTCGGGTTCAAATCCCGGGTCGGGCAACAAAAAGAAAATTTGGATTTTCCAAGTTTAAAAAAAAAAATTGCTCGGGATTGGATATGTGCCCGGTTGGCGATAGGCTTGCCACCTATCACATTGTGGGACTTAGTACCTTCGGCTAGTCGTGGGTGCCCTGGTTGTGCATCTGCCTACCTCTTCGGGAATATGGGCGTGAAGATACTTTAACAATTTAAACTATTAGATTCTAGTCCGTTTCCTTTACCGTTTACGGGCGTAAAGATACTTTTTTTACAAAATATATTAACATATCACATTTACTAACAAGTGGTCCGGCGTTTTACCTTGACGAAATAATATGTTATCATTTCGCTAACAAAAAGAATGTTACCTTCGACAAATGCTCAGTTGGCAATAGTTTTACCATCTACCACGTGGTACTTTGTACATTCGCTTTCGGTTAATCGCGGTGCCGTGGTTTTACATCTACTACATTTCAGGGAGACAGGCGTGAAGATAGATTTTTAGAAAAAAGTTTAAAGTGAAAGGCTGACATTGAACAATTTTATACTTTAAATACCTATTCGTAGCTCTGTCGACACGGAATAAATTGGGACGAGAACATTCTCAGAAATCAAAACTAGCTCAAATATATGAATAAATAAGTACCATTTTCTTATTAAAAAAGATTTTTTAAAGAATTATGTCAATTTTTTACTTATCCTTAAAATTTATTAATTGACATAAATTTCTAACTACAAAATCACAAGCCACATTGAATTTTAGATTGGATTATCTTCTTGACAAAATTGACAATAGCCATTTAACTTCCAATTAATAATATTATGGATGAATCCAGTTGATTGAAACATAATTGAAATTTTGAAATTATGGACTTTATATCAAAGCATGTTAAGTTCAAAATTAGATATTTCTTAAAACGCCGCCATTGTTTATCTTAATAAGCGAAGTCTTAAGAGATTTGGTGTTATTTAAATTTGAACTAAATAACAGAAGAAAGTAAATTAAAGAAAAGCTATATTACAATACAATTGGAAATGAAATATTTTAAATCACTTGACTTTTTTTCAGGAGTTCAACAACAATAACCAGACAATCGTGGAAAATAAATGGTAATTTTTGAATAACGAAATAGCATCCGGCTCGAGAAGGACCGAAAGCATTTAGAATTATTAAAAAAGACTTTATTTAAAATTACCATGTTATAATGATTAACTCTTTTAAATTTTTAAATGACAAACAAATTGCTATAAATATCGGAACTGTATATAAAATAGACAATGACGACTTGAAGGAAATCGTGAAGCGAGGTTTTTAAAAATGATAACAAACATCATTTTACACCTTCCACAACTGCAATTTTACTGTATTTGCTGATTTCTATGTAGGTTCTATGGTATTACTTAATTTTTTTTTAAAGTTGCAAGTTTGCATAATAACCCAGTTGGTGACAGGTTTTTCAACTGTCACATTTTAGACTAAAGTATCTGCAGCAAATCGTGGATGTCCTTGTTTTACCTTTGCCTGCCTCTTTGGGGATACGGGCATGATGATACTTTGGCGAAAGCATTTGGCCGACTTCTAAAGAGCCCGAGATTAACACGCGATAACGTATGCGTGTGCGTGTGCGTGTGCGTGTGCGTGTGAATGTGCGTGTGTGTTTGTATGCGTGTGGCATCTTAGCTCTTCAGTGGATATAAGTATATGTACATTGACGCAGTTATTTTATTTGAAAGCTGACGTGAACGAGATGGTTGATAACTAAAGCTTATGGAGATCTGTCCAAGCGTTTAAGATCATTAATAGCTTTTTGCAGTTCGTAGGCGTCGTAGCGTCTAAAAAAAGTTATGATGCGTTGTTTCAACCTCCGGTGCAAAATGAGAGGTTTTATAGCCCCCGACGGAAAACGTGTATGTGATGTAAGTGGTTACATTATGAAAAGATTTTGTCAGGGGTTCCTAAAATTTGTAATTGTAAGATTATTTACGTAATCAGGTAATTAAAAAAGTGTGTGCATTTTTTCTGAATATCTGGTTGATTTCATTATAAATGTTAATGTGTTTGTTATGCTATTATTTTCACGCCCGTATCCCGGAAGAAGTTGGCAGAGGTACAACCAGGGTACCTACCTATGTTTAGCCGAAGATATTAGGTCCTATAGTAAGATAGGGGGCAAACCTATCGCCAACCGGGCACGTATCCAGTCCCGGTCAACGTTTTTTTAGGAATTAGAAAATTAAAAAATATTTTTTATTAATCTACCCGGGAATAGAGCCTCATCAAGTCAAGTCGTATTTTAGTTTCATCAAACTCCGAACCATGAACATGATCTTAAAGTTTTAATTAACAAGATACAGCCGAATTGATAACCTCCTTCTTTAGAAGTCGGTTAAAACGCCAAAGCAATTGGATTAACTTTACAAAAACTTAGGAATAACTACAGTATTAGAGCTGAATGCAACAAGGCGGGAGTCTGGGACAATGGCTAGATTACTCTGAGGCTGGGAAAATTAAAACACATTGTGAAGGAAGTACGTAAGAAAAGTAATTTTCTGTTCTAGGAAAGTTTTGAAATATTGTTTTCCTTGCGGTCGACTAAAGTTCACGTGAAAATAAACACCTATTCACTTACAATGATGACGATTACTAACTGGTTGTAAAAACTCCAAATAAATGGCATTATAAGCTCAAGCTTGTACACACGAAGAGGTAGGCAGAAGTACAAAAGAAAAGAGCCAAAGGTACCTAATACTTGGTCCTACAAAGTGATAGGTAATAAACCTATCACTGACCGTTTTTGTTGTAAATTGATACAAGCATAAGAAGGTATCTACGAAGAGGTAGGTATAAGTATAACTAGGTCACCCTCGATTAGCCTAAATTACTAATTCGCTATTGGCAACAAATATAGTGCTTTTCCCTATTGACGGACTTATGTTACCACACTCTATTTCTCTAGTTAGTAGGTTCTTTTTGTCCCTTGTTTAAGTTCCGTATGTTTTCGATTTGGTTAAAGAAGGATGGCCAAATCGTACCTGACCACAAACCATGGCGTCCCAATAAGACATATATATCAAAAATTCCCTTCTTTTCTAAGGTCTTAAAAAACACACGAAATATTTTTGTAAGTAGCCACAAAAAAGTTTTCTCCTTAATTTTGTTTTTGGAGCTTCTTACTTTTGACTTTTCGTATGAAAGCACTTAGTAATCAAAGACTATTATTATGATTTCTTCACGTTTTTCTAGTTTTACGTCACGTTTTTAGATCTATAAATATTTACTTTAAATTATCGGTCAAAATCTGTTTTACAAGCAGACTAGATTTCACGAACCGGCTTGACAGACGGTTTTTGACATCGAACCAACATCGAACTCTGGAGTCTGATGGACAGATAATAGTAACATGCGTTTTGACAGATTTGACAGATGACAGATTCTATTATTTTTAAATAATTCTCTAAGGGAAATCGAAATAAATAAAAACGGGATCGCTTATAACTCTTCTCACTTATCGCTGACTACACTTTTATGCTACGCCACAGTCATGTAAAGGTAATTGCGGATTCTAACCTCAAAGTAAGTTTACGTGATTATAAAAAAACGTGGCTATTTAGTTGTAATTTTCAAACAGGATGGTGTTTACTATCTAAAAACGAACCAATCTAAGTGTAGCCTTTTTTGGGACATGACAAAAAAAAGTCAGGTCCAGCTCCTATACAAATTTGGCCATTGTTCTTTTTATTGCTTTTTTACAAATGATGTTCGGTGTGTTTAGTCTATCATTATTTTTTTCTTTCTTCGTCCCACAATGTGTTAAGCGGCAAACCTATTGTCAACTTCGTATTACTAGAAAATTGTAAAGAAATTTTAAATTGTTAACACGGGAATTGAACCCGGGGCCTTATATACCATATATACCTTACACAGTCAAGGACAATATCGCACCACTAGACCCCGGAGGTGTTAAAGGGAGACACGATATATTATGTTCATTCATAAATTATCTTACAATAATGATTAAACACGGTAAAACTGCAAAACCGACTTAAATTACTTCTTCAAATATCACGTTGCAAATTGATAACTCCTTTTTCGAATGATAGTAAATGATTCTGAGATGGTTCCACAAAAAATTTGGTAGACATCCTTTTAGTTTTTGAGTTGTGCCTAATAATTTTTAAGTGTAACTCAAAAACCCGTGTTGGTCCGGGCTCCTTTGTAGAATAGACCATCTGCCTTCCTTGCCAGGCAGCTCGTAAAAGGCGAGCATAGGCTCATCGTCACTAACACCGTGACAACTGACTAGGTGGTAGAGTTTTGCAGCAACTTGCCCGGATTGGTACCACCGCCTTACCTATTCCTACCGCCATAACGTCATGACGTGTTCCAGTTCGGAGGGTAAGGTAGCCGGTATACTTACTTTTGCTCGAGGCCTAACATTCCGGCCTCAGGTTGGTAACGCACCATTACCACCTTTGGTGTCTCTAGGTGGCGTGAATTTCTTTCCATCAGGAAATCCGTCTGCTTGTTTGCTTTCCAATATCATAAAAAAACCCACTTGAACAAACAGTTGGATCATAATATAATTGTATGACCTCACCTCGAAATCATGTCAATCCTTTCCGAAAAAGAAATATCAAATCAGTTTGCTATTCGCCTAGTAGTCGTGTGACAAACATAAAAAAACAGTTGAATAGAGAACCTATTTTTTGGAGTGGGTTTAAAATATACCAATATTACCAGATCTCTTATTTTAAACAAAGTGGATCCAATAATCGGAATATTATGTAGTATATCATCAACATACTGATAGACGAAGGCGTTACTTTGCGGAAACCTATACTTAAATCAAAATAAATTGATTTAATTTGCAATTTTCCGCCAAAAATGTATACGTTTTATGCCGTGATAAAACAGGAAAAATAGTACGCTATGAATGAATTGGACGTGCTGGAAGCCAAAACCCCCATATATATTAATCTCCACTAAACATACAAAACAGAGTAGTTTTATACCATCAACAACATATACTACTGAAAGAAATGGACTGCACTCCACGAAGGCCGAGCAGATACAGTATCTGCTCGACTTTTGTGTGTATCGTGGATGTTCGCGTGTTCGTTAGTTTAAGGCCTTATTTTGTAATTTAAACAAAGTGGATGCAATAAATAGAATATCGGTAGCATACCTTCCGATGTATAACATCAAGGACTTGAATAAATTCAATCGTACCCATTTTACTACTAAGAAAATGACGCGTTATTACGATGCAAGAACCCTTTTCATTTAACAAACTCAAAGATATTAAAACATCGTTTAAACTTTAAATGTATTTTGAAGTTGTACAATTTTCGGCGTACTAATTTTAAGTTCAAACTCGATTCAAATTGTATCTATTTTGTTAACAAATGTCGCTTTAATTAAGACAGGGCTTAAACGTTTCAGAAGTTCTGTAGTTTGTAAAGCGCTTGTTAATAGATGATCAAATTTTGTTTTCTAAATCTTAATACTGGCAAGCTACTAACAAGAAAAGTAATAAAGTATTTTTTCCTGATAATAATAAACCTCCTGATAATACAAAAAAAAAGAATATCCAAAATTCATTCATTCAGGCGTGATGCGAGGACCACGGGAAATTAATTTATAGATGTACTAGCTTACCTGGCAAACTTCGTTATGTTTGAAAGTTGAACAGTTGAAACAGTTTGTGTAGGAAAATTAGAGTTTTGTCTTCACCATATTATCATTATCATCATCCAGGCTAACGCCACGGTTGCTCCTTAAGAGAGGGAAACCAGAGCCCGCTTTCCTACTTTTTCTTGCCTACTCTGCACGGTCTTTCGCATCCTTGACAGTGAATCCATTAGAACGCATGTCTTGTTTCACAACATGTAGTTTGACGGCGATTAGACATTTATGCCCACGTAGCGTGCCGGTGCACCTAAAGCGTGATCGTATCACCCAAATGAAGCTGAATACAGCTTCATTGCAGTTTATCTGTTTAAATAAATAGATAATAAAATTAGATGGTTTTGTACAATAACGCAAAGGCATCTTCAAACACATATCATCGAAAAAGTAAGCAGAGGCACAGCAGGACATCCACGTTTAGTCGTAGATACTAAGTCCCACGGTTCGATAGGCGGCAAGCCTATCGCCAACGAGGAACGTGTTCAATCCCGGGCAATGTTTTTTTAGAGAAAATTAAAAAATACATTATTTAAACACTTCGTTATATTTCTTCCGTATTAGTCCAAGCGCAGTATAGGTATCTGTTCCTTATTAAGTATTTAAACTGAGCCTAGTTTATAACATACCTATACTCCATTGAAGCAATATGCTTGTCATTTCATAAGAAAATTGCAGTAAATACGTAGTTTACGAATACTATAAATAATTTATCGCCAACGTGTAATTCCCCGTGTTGGTCCGGGCTTCTTCGCAGAATAGACCATCTGCCTTCCTGCCAGGCAGATCGTAAAAGCGGAGCATGCGCTTACCGTCACTAGCACCGTGACATCTAGTTAGGTGGTAGAATTTCGCAGCGACTCACCCGGATTGGTACCACCGCCTTACCTACTGTGACATAATTAGTCATTTTCTTTTTTCATCCATTTGCCTTTTTTAGTGTTGATTAGAGATCGGTTTGATAACGGTAATAAAGATGCTATGCTTGCGGCGAATGCGGGGCGCCGCGCGGGGCAGCGGGAGAGGGGTCGCATTCCAGCGGAGTGCACAGTTAACGAGTACGAGTTGTAGGTAAAGGATAAGCATAATAAAGCTTAATCCTAGTAAAAGAGTGGCATTTTAAAAAAACCGCGGAAAAAAGCAATAACGTTACCACACGTCTTAACGCGGCGCATTTAATCATCTTGCCATTACAACGCGAAAACCGCTTAGGGGCTCATTGGTGTATATTTTTGTGTAAATTTACCGTTTTGAAATTAAGTAGGAAGTGTGCATACTGTTTTTCAAACAAAAATAGACCATCTGCTTTCTTATCAAGCAGCTCATTAGGTCTGAACAGGTGGCTTAGATTCCGAGCAAATATGGAGACGCATCAGTCACAACTATGTTGCATAGGCGATGACTATATCTTAAAAGTAAGCTTATTTGCTAAAATAACATAAAAAAAATTATGCCGAATTCGAGTGAGTGATAGTCATACTAATATTATAAAGAGGAAAACTTTGTTTGTTTGTTTGTTTGGTTGTTAAGAATAGACCCAAAAACTACTAGACCGATTTTAAAAATTCTTTCACAATTCGAAAGCTACATTATTCACAAGTGACATAAGCTTTGTTTTATCCAAATCGGTATAGTAGAAGCCAAGTTACGCAGGCGAAGCTGCGTGAAACTGCTAGTATCTAATAAAGTGTGAAACACCACCAGCTTTTGACATCTGACATGCAGGAGCAAACATATTTAACAAATCACATAGATTATATTTTACGTTAGAGCCCACAAATTGCATTAGTCTTTACAATTGTCAATAAAAAGCAAAAATCGTTAACATTTATTTTGACAATAAAAGACAAAGCACTGATAACAGAAATCCAAGAAAATGTTTTCACTAAATGTGGACTGTTGACTAATGAGTGATGAATGTGAATGGCTTTAGCGCCACCTAGGGGAATAATTTAAACCG
Organism: Calephelis nemesis; assembly: GCA_002245505.1. Lineage (NCBI taxonomy): Eukaryota > Metazoa > Arthropoda > Insecta > Lepidoptera > Riodinidae > Calephelis > Calephelis nemesis. The sequence continues at coordinate 64,841 of NJDD01009318.1, forward strand.
AAAATAATTTGAAACATTAATTTTAGAATAAGATTTTAAACATTAAACCAAAATAAAAACACATTTCTAGGAAAAATAATGCATATAGACTGCAAGCTGCAGTCTATATGATAATAAAACATTCATGTGAATCATTTTCTATTTTGCACTCTTTTACGTATCACTTATAATTTATTATTTTGTAAAAAGCCTACTGGTTTTGCTTATATGTCAACTAAGTTACTAGTTTGAGGTTTTAACCCTGAAGATTTAACAGTACAAATTTCTTTAGTTAAAAATATGAATTTTTGGGAGTTTTACCAAGTACCGACTATGAAAAATATCAAATATATGAAAGCTTATTGCCTGCTTGCGCAATTTCGATACAAATGAGTTACTTATATTGAATTTGCACTTCAGATTTATGCTTATATGGTGCTTGGAGATACTTATTACTTACGTGACGTATTTAGGTTAATTAAGTAAACAAATGAAAAATAACTACGAATTAATATAGAAAAAACGGTAGTGCAATCTTGGTAAAAATATAATAAACTACTACTGATTTTCCGAGATTTGTCAATAGAAAGCTTTTAACCTGTACTGATTAGATGTCTTAAGGAATTTATTATACTTAGCGTATTACCTTACAATAAAACGGATATTTCTATAAATTTAAAATAAAGAAACAATGTTGCCAAGACAGGATTTAAACCTGTAAACTTACTCAGAACTATGTATCTATAAGTCATAACTAAGATAACTAACGGATAAGAAAAGAATTCGCCACGGGACTTAAATAATCATTAGCTCAAGTTATAAGAGCATTATATGACTTGAGACAAAAGGTTACAGGTTCAAATACTGCCTGGGGAAATAATTTTTTTTTCTTTCTTTAAAATTTATAGAAATTTAACCCATGCACAAAGTAAAATCTAGAATAGAAATACCTAAAAAGCTTATTTTTCCGATAAACAGTTTTTTTTGTGGAAAAAATGAAAATGTTCTAATATTTTTATATAAATATAATACTCGTAACAGATATCCCCCGTGGTAGTCCCTATGTTAGTCTAAATTAAGGATAAATCATCTGCATCACTATTTGGCGGCTCAGTACCAACAAGACCAGCGCTAGAGCTGATAAACGCTATAAATCGAGAAAGAAGGAGACCAATCGCCTCTGTGGTCCAGCAGTTCAGTTGTTGGATTTGATTGCATGAGGTCCCGGGTTCGAATCTCGGGTTGGGCAACATAAAGAAAATTGGGTTTTTCTAATTTTCTAATGAAAAAAAAAACCTTGCTCGGGATTGGATATGTGCCTGGTTGTCGATAGGCTTGCCTCTGGTTGTGCCTCTGCCTAAATCTTCGGGAACATGGGTGTGAAGATACTTTTTTTTTAAAGAAAGAGACCAGTGGCTATAAAGATCTACATCCAAAAAAATCACGTTAAATCTAACACAGGTCACAGCACTGCGACGCACATGTAACATCTATGGCGATTAAGCCGTGGTTACCTCTTACCAGCAGGAGAGCGATGTTCGTTAACATTCATGTAACATCATCAGTGATTCTAAAAAAGGGATCTGCACGCCCATATCACTGAAAACGTAGGCAGAAGCACAACCAGTGCACCCACGACTAGCTCAAGAAACTAAGCCCACAATGTGGTGGATTTATTATTATTATTAAAGAGTACGTGTCTGCGACCTTGACAAATCTATTGTGATCACGCCTCTTATTCATTAAGCTTACATAAATTTCGCAAAGCCGACAGTGACTATGAACTGTACAATGCACTTGGGACTTATCAACTTAATAGCTTGGGGATTAATTATGTGCCAACCTAGAAGTCTACTTCTTGCTTGGTTAAATACTGGGCACTCAATAAGTATGTGTATTGCCGTTTCCTCTGCCTCTAAGCAAGTTCTACATTTAGGCTTTTCTGCTAGTCTCATTCTGTTTAAATGTTTGTTGAGTCTGCAGTGTCCTGTTAACGCTCGGACTAAGATCCTGAGCTCTTTCGTTGAAAGAGCTTACTTTCGTTGTATGTTAATTGTGTAAACAAGTGACAAGTGTTTTAGCGTGCTGTTGGCCTACAATTTTCAGCCAGTTAGACACGCTTTTTCGCCGGATCCAAATCTTGAGCAAGCTTCTAGAAGTGCTTCTGGCAATCCTACATGCGGTTCAGGTCTTTTGGGGAGAGGCGTCTGCGCCCCTTCATGCCAGGTGTATGTGGTGTAGGAGGCAAACCTAACGCCAACCGGGCACATATACAATCCTGGACAACATTTTATTTATCATAAAATTGGAAATAGGCAATTTCTATTTTTTTGGTACCCGACCCAGGGATCGAATCCGGGATCTCAAGAAATCAAATACGACCCCGGACCGCTAGACCACAGAGACTATAATTATTGACTCTATAGTAATATTCACTCTAAGGATGAGTCAAATATCACGCTCGTGTATTATTATATTCTTTTGGACGGATATGCCTCCTCATTATTTACGATAATGGCTGCCCAGAATGTCTGGAAGTAACAAATGACTTCATTAGTTATACAACGGTATTTATCGGTATTTATTTAATATTACTGTGTTAATGTTGTAATGTGCCATATTTTTTTTAAAATATAAAATATTATTTTGTTAATACTTTTGCTATTATTGTGTTACTCGGAGAATGAGTTGTTGGAAAGTCTAGGCACTGAGTCCCTAAGAAAAATACTCTCTACATGTGTGCCAAATTTCATGAAAATCGGCTCAGCAGTTTTTGCGTAAGAGTAACAAACATACAAAAATTTCGCATTTATAATATTAATAGGATTATTTTTAAATTAAACTTAATTCATCGTCACATAAATGTCTATCTCAGTCAGCAATCGAAACAGAAGTTCTTGTTTAGTATGTAGAATTAATTATGTAGTAATCCTTTGGCCAAATCAAGAAGTAGTCAATTCAAAGAAAACGATTATGTCATTGATAACGGACGATAAAGAAAAAACTTATTATTTATCATAAAAATACGTTAGCTAGGTCAGTATTCTATAAAAACTACCCTATCACAGCCTTTGATACGCAATAATAGTATCAATATTCTCACAAGTCCCATTTACCTGATACTGATAGGGAAAATTCAATAACATGGGTAATATCGGCGGCAATATATTACGGTCGGCCTGCAAGCGGTGGATAAGCAAATTACTAGCGACCGACTTAATAATGCTGCCAACAAAAAGATTGATATTTTACTATTACTTTGTTTAGATTATACGATATTACAAAGGTCTCCTCTCGTTGGTCTGAGTCCAAAGAGTATGCTTTGTGGAGATTAAAGGCTAATGAATAAGATTCCTCGCATTGGTCTGACTTTGCTGAGTGGAATAGAACATCTATGTCTCTGTCAGTCATAAGTGACTGCGCGAGATTTTGCCAGAGTTATCTGTCTGAAGAGGTAGAGAAATTAATTAAGTCATCATCAATAAAACCACAGGTAGTAAAGTAATGTAGAGCAACTTGCCTGGCTAGCGATTCATCGTTTTACTTATTCCTGGCATCGCAATACTTCTGTCACGTTGCGGTGTGGAAGATGGGGTAGCCGGTAGACTTGCACAACTGATCTGATATCGGCCATAGGACTGCCATAGGACAGCGAAACATCTATAATATCTTTTAAGGCCACGGTTGTCTTTTATCATCATCAGGAGAGCAGTGTGCATGTTCGCTGACATAAAAAAAGAAGGGGCTTCCCTCATACCAGTAACAAATCCGTCGCTATCTTACCGTTGTCTTAGAGCCAGTCCACACGGCGCGTTTCGTCTCCGTTGCGTCGTTTTACATACCAATAATCATAGTGTACACACGGTGCGCTGCGTCGTCGCAACGCACACATGACGGACAGCAGCCTTATAATTATATAAGCAATTTATAATTACTGGATGATATCTCTCTTAAATAATGTCTAAAATTAAAATTATGACAATTGCTGATTATTTGTGAGTTGATTACTAATTAAACAAACCAAAAAAACTGTTATATTTTTATTACTTAAATATATTTATATAGTTACCTTAAAGTAATTCCCAGCATTTCTACTGGTTCCACTGGATTCCTCATATTAGTATAGTTTTTTCGTATGTGTGGTTCTAAGGACTTCAATAAACATTCGAAGCTGGATACACTCATTCTAAAAAAATTATAGAACTTCTTTTCGTCTAATAGCAACTCCCGATATTCTAACAAAAAAAACTGTCCATCACGATTTCGTAATGAAATGAAAGGACAGATCCAGTACCGTCTTGTGATCTTGCGTCGATTTCGGCGGTGACGTAGTAATAGGAGCAATGCTAGACGTCTTTTCCGATCCATGATTTGCTATAGACTGACTGCGATATTTTTTCAAAATGCTTGCCGCAACTGTGCGTCGCCGCTGCGCCGACGGAACATTAAGACTGCGTCATAGTAACGCTGCGATGGCGCAGCGCCCGTGTGGCCGGCTATGCGTCAAAATATTTGCGTTGCGACGACGCAACGTAACGCAACGCGCCGTGTGGACTGGCTCTTAGACTACGTGTGTAAGAATACTAGCTACCTAACTCAAAAGAAATACGAAAATGGCGATCATTTAGGTTATATTAGCAGAAATAGTATTTTGTTTCTGTGGTATTAGTGGCGGTAGTGGTCGCCAACTTTACAATCCCGGCAAAGTTGCCCGACCCGTAAATTGAAGCCGTGACCTCATATACTACACTACAAGACGGAGAAAATATTTTATTGTTTAAATTACGAGTTGAATACTGTGGTCTAGAGGTACTGGTGTAGGACTTCTGGGTCCGATTTCCGGGGTCGGGCAACAAAAAGAAAATATGGTTTTCTAATTTTCGAATAAAGAAAATAATGTAGCTCGGGATGGATATGTGCCCGTTTGGCGATAGGCTTGCCACCTATCACACTGTGGAGTTTAGTAAATTCGGTTAGTCGTGGGTGCCCTGGTTGTGCTTCAGCTATATGGGCGTGAAGGTACTTACTACTTTAATTATGACTTACGACGAAAGTCTAAAAAAAAAATTAGTAACGGGACTTTTGGCCAGGTGACGGGTGTAAACACTGTTTATAAACATTGGCTTGCACCGTAAATTCAACCCAAATTTAACAATAATCGGAACAAGGTTACTTTTGTTAGGAGTCGTGTTTCCATTTGTTTAAAATGTTTAACGTTTTTATTGTGAAATTTGTGAAGAAAAACGATGTTCTGAGAAATCACGTGATAGTTTTAACTTATTCTGAAGTTGCAAGAGAAATAGAAGCTCATTTTATTCGGCTCAGAGGATTTAAAATTTCAAGTTACTTGAATCCAGATGTATCCACTAACACATTCTGATGGTGTTAACGGTAGCGGAAAAAAGAAATAACTAAACACCTACACTTGCGAAATAAAAAGTTATACACATAATATAGAAGTACATATCTTTACGCTAAGTCCCTTGGTAGCAGTATTTAAAATTGCAAAAAATGCCTTTATTGTGATACACTTGCAAACTTATACATTTATAGGAAACATTTTTAATTTTTAGCAACCCTACGCGTACGTAATAGGTATAATAATGTTGTTAAGTAAATCTGTTTAAGTGCGCAGTTGTTAAGTATTTTATCAACCGATTCTAAAAAGGAACTTCTCATATCGGATATATATGTTTTTTTTTCGCAAATTTGTTCCGAAATGGATAAAAGGTACATAACAATGCATTATTTTTTTTTTGTTTACGAGGATGATGAGGTTGCATTAATAACTACAACTCAAACACTGCTAGCAATTATTCGCAATCTTTCAAAATGGCACGTAATGAAACAGTTGGAGTTAGTTTTTGCAGTTTAAGCCTAATGGCTTGATTATTTCGAGTTAGTTTTTAATATCGATACCTGATTTTAATCAACATGAGGACATTTTGCGATTTGGCATGTAGTTCTAAACTATGAATAAAATAGAACGAAAAGTGTAAAACAAACAAGAAAAACAAGAAAAGATAGCATAAGACCACATACGAGTATTTGCTAGCCTTGCCTTCTTCAGCCAACAAACGAATGTTATTTGAAGCAATTTTTATTTTACAGTCCGTGATATGTAATTCTATGCTTATAGAAATGAGATAATTTAATAGAGGTAAACAAGAAAAATTATTACATACCTTTTCTTCTATATATATTTTAAATGTTTAACTGAAATAGTAGATAAGACTTATTTTATAAAACTTAAATTTCATACCAGGAAATCAATTTTTTATAACTTATTTATTTCAAATTGTTTGCATTTTTGGCACTTGGTGAAACTACCGTATGTATATTTAAATATGAAAATACTGTTTCATTTCATACGTTTTGGGGAAAATCGTGCTATATTAATATAAGCCAACCGGTGTCGTTTTTACAGCAACGTCGGGGCTATGTTAACTTGTGAACAAACCAAAAAAGAAAAAACCTCCATACTTTCGTTTTTGGTTGTTCACAATAAGTTAAAACTAAAGATGCTGTAAAAGTGAAACCGGTTGGCTGATATTATTATTTCATTTTTTTTTTTAAATATATGAAGTGAAACATTGCAAGTATTTTCACATATAAAAAAGAACTAATTGAATACTATACGCTTAAGCATATGCACCCGCTAGCAATTACGACATACATATGTTTGCAAATCTCTTTGAAATTTCCTACTCTCTTGCCGGACATAATTACGAAGTTCAAGTGCTTTGCCAATTACACAGAAAGCTTGTATAAGTGACCCTCCGAAATCTTTATTTGTTAACACCAAAAACTTGAATAAACTGAGATAGACCTGACATTGGAACTACGTTTCCCCTTAATATTCAACTTAATAATTTGTCGTTCATAATTTAAGTACAGAAATTTGTCGCCAATCACCTTAGTGGGTTTCTTACTTTTAATTTATGATTTTTTATTAAATATTTTGTAAAGTTTAATTTCATGTTAATTTTTTTAAAATGTACGAATTACTTCTGTGAATTACTTCTACGAATAATTTACTGTGGTCTGTTGAATGTATTTAAAGACTAAACTCTTCTTTGTTCAAAATATATGTAAGTTATCTAGTACTTACAAAAAGCGATAGAAGATAATGAGATGAACGATAGAGAAATGAGAATGTTGCTTTCGCCTAAGTTGCAGAAGAAACGATAAATACTTGCTTATGAAATACTTTTGCAAAAATAGAATTAAACCGAATATTTTAACTTTATTCAACACCAGTTATTGTTGAGTATTTTTTTTTAATGTCAGTGTTTTAGCTCTACAAGTAATTCTAAAACAGTAAAGTAAATTAAACTTGTCATAATTTAAAAAAATATTTTAAAACATAAAACATTTAAAAAATACAAACTAATAATATTTATGAACAGCAGCATATTATGTTTTTGTTGTTACTTATTGACATTAGAATATACTTATGAAAAAAAAAATCATAGTTAGGACAGTACAACGTCTTTTGATAAACTTAGTTTTATAAAAATAAATATTTTTCTATTGGTCATCGCCACATGCGAAAAATAATGGTTGAATTTTGGCAATTAATTTTTGTTGTGTTAGTTATTGTCAGGAGAAGGTTCATATGATAAAAACAGAATTCATAGTTAGCACAGGACTACGTCTGTCGGTTCAGTTAAATTGAATTGAAATTATAAATTACACATTGACATATTACTAACACAACATGTCCGAGTATGATAAAACTAATACAAAATGTAAATGTGCAGTTGCAAGCATAGAACGTCGACTGTTTGTTGGAACATGACATGTCTATCTGTAATATAGAAGTCATTGGTCACCGCTAAGTGGAGTTCGTAGTTGGTTTTATTTACAAGTGTTTCTGCGGAAGGATAGCTGGATCTGATTAGAATGGTTTAACAACTCCTCAGGGAGACGTGAGCTCAAGTTTGTGAAGTTGTTAGAAATTTCTGTAGCACTTGATTCCTATATCATGTATACACTTTTGAAATGTCATTTACACGTATCTTCACGCCCATATCCCCGAAGAGGTAGGCAGAGGCACAACCAGGGTACCCACGACTAGCCGAAGATACTAAGTCCCACAATGTGATAGGTGGCAAGCCTATCGCCAACCGGGCACACATCCTATCCCGAACAACATTTTTTTTATTAGAAAATTGGAAAAACCCAATTTTCGTTTGTTGCCCGACCCGGGATTTGTACTTTTTTAAACACTTTAATACTTAATATTACATGACATTATATTTCACTTTAAAAGCATAATTTGTTCGGGTATTTTTAATATATTTCTATATATTATATCCGTGTTGGTCTAGGCTTCACTGCAGAACAGAACATCTGCCTTTCTGCTAGGCAGCTCATAAAAGGTCAAATCTCATAGGCTTTCCGCCACTAATACCGGGACATCTGACTAGGTGGTAAAGTTAAAGTCAGCGCTTGCCGTTGACGTACACCAGTTCCACCGAATCGGTTTGTATTAACAACAACGTTGCCCGGGACATAATATGTGCTCGGTGATAGATTTACCACCTATCACAGAGTGGTATATAGTGTCTTTTGCTTGCTAGTTGTCTGTACCTTGGTTGTTTCTATCTGCCTTTTCGGGGATTCGGGTGTGATGATACTAAACTGTACTTATTTCTAACATTTCAAGTCGAATTTCCTATCTTTTCTACAAACATGAGGCAATTCGAAATTACGTATCGGATCAAAAGTATGACCCTCGTCAAATAAATGTCTAGTAAAGTTGGAATCAGTTTTTACAGAACGCCAACTTGTGTTAAGCTCCTTTAAAGTTATCGAAAGAGATCGTCCCGTCTGTCCCACATACGCCTCGTAAAGTTAAATTTATAAATCCCACCCTGATATTTCAGGTACTTTAAAGCCCGGTTTCTATAATATACGAACCGTTACCCGTCAGTGTAATCATAGGTAATTTGCCTAAAAGTAACGAAGCGTTGCTCATAGTTATACAAAATGTTTAAAAATAACAATCGAAGACGAACTGCTGTAGTTAGATTTTGTACTATTAGTTAAAAAAACAACTATTCGTAAGCAAATCAACTCGTTTCTTAAATATAGGAACCGAGCCTTAGTTTATCATTAAAATTAATCTTTTCACAGATTTGGTTATTGGTCTTGTTAGCATTTAGTAATTTTGACCAATTATATTAAATATCACCTAAAAACGGTAGTAATGATTTCCGTCGAGTACATAAGCCGAGTTCAGAGAATGTAACCGATAGGTGCATCTTCGTAAGACCAGATACGGATTCAGTTTGCAAACCAGTGATTACATAATAGAGGCACAGTCAACAGTACAGACTTCAAATATAATAAGACACTATTCAAGGATCTAGCTTAACTAGTAAAGATCCACACCCTTGGACCTGTTCTTTGTAGGAAACTATTTGTCTAATAACTATGACATTGAGGTATTTTGAAATACATAGAGATTTTCGTCCGTCAGTTGAAGTAAATATGCTATTTGTAAATTTTAAAATATAGTATAAACTGTAAATTTTAAGCAGCAGATTTCGCTGAACGATTAGAGAAAGGACAAATTGAACCTAGTTTCAGCATTATAACAGTAAAAAAAAGAAAAAAGTATCTTCACGCCGAAAGGCTTCAGGCTTTTATCCGAAAGGGGTCCATATAAGACCACAAAAAATAATAATTAGAATTAGGGAAACTTAATTTATTAATAATTATTATGTGTAACATATTATAAATTAATGTTACCAATAAATTTTAAAGAAAGAAAAAAAAAATTTATAGAAATTTATCCCACGCACAGGGTTAGTGCTAAAAAAATAAAAAAATAATGTTACCAACTTTATGTTAGCTTGATATTTAATGCTTGTTGGAATCAAATAAAGCTTTATTATAAAAGTATCTTCACGCTCATATCCCCGAAGAGGTAGGCGAAGGCACAAACCAGGGCACCTACGACTAGCCGAAGATACTAAGTCCCACAATGTGATAGGTGGCAAGCCTATCGCCAACCGGGCACATTTCCAATCCCGACCACCATTTTTTTTTATTAGAAAATTGGAAATACCCAATTTTCTTTTTGTTGGCCGACCCGGGATTCGAACCCGAGACCTCAAGCAGTCAAGTCCAACACTAGACCACGGAGGCGATACATTGCAGTAAATAGTACGAGTATATATAAACTGAGCTAAGCTGCTTTTTGGCATCACATTGTATCATTCAGCTTTTTTATTAAACTAGCTATTCCCGCGAACTTTGTTCCGTCCGTTCAGTTTGTAAGGGAAAATTAAAAATGTTGTTTTTCCCAGTTTCCTCATAATCGAACAGGATAACATGTATCC
>NJDD01009318.1:93760-106249 GCA_002245505.1 Calephelis nemesis
TATTTGGCAGTCTTGGACATCTATATTAAGCAAACTATTAATATAGATTAAAAACAATGTAGGACCAAGTACGCTGCCTTGAGGAACCCCAAAAGAAATGTCGGACTCAATGTACAATACAAGGTACATTATGGATTTAAGACTCAATATTAGACTTATGCCAAGTGGTATCACTTTTTACAGGAACATATACTTTACAATGTTTTTATACTTGTTGCCACTTAAGTTCAATGAATATAGTTAATTTTTAATGTTCAATATTTGATTGTTATTTACTGATGGTACTTGTACATAAATAATTTCTTCATATAAAAAACCACAACGTACTGCAAGAATTTTTGGAATTTCACTAAGTACAAGTCCCCCTGTAGGTCTGGGTACCTGAGTTGAATAGACCGTCTGTCTTTCCGCTCGACACGACTTAAGAGGCAAGCAATTGTTAAAATTTAGGTCAGCACCAACAAGACTACTGGTGGTAGAAAAATGTGTAACAACTTGCCCGGGTAGGGATCCACAGCTTTAGCCCCACCATAATGACTCTGTCACTTTCCGGTCTGGAGGGTAAGGTAGCTGGAAGACTTATACAATAGATGTAATATCCCGGCTGCGGGAGAGCGACAAACCTAATTCCCGTGTTGGTCTGGGCTCCTTTGTAGAATAGATCATCTGTCTTACTGCCAGGCAGCTCGTTAAAGGCGAGCATAGGCTTACCGTCACTAACACCGTGAAATCTTACTAGGTGGTAGAGTTTCGCAGTGACTCGCCCGGATTGGTACCACCGCCTTACCTATTCCTGCCGCCATAACGTCAATGCAGCAAGCATGCTTGCTGTTGACGTGTTCCGGTTGGAGGATAAGGTAGACGGTAAACTGACTTTTGCTCGAGGCCTTACATCTCGGCCTCAGGTTGGCAACACATCATTACCACCTTTGGTGTCTCTAGGCGACGTAAATTTCTTACCATCAGGAAATCCGTCTGCTTGTTTGCCTTCCAATATTATAAAAAAAATCTATGGTGTCTATAGACCAAGGTTGTCTCTTATTACCAAGAGACCCGTGTGCATGGTCGCCGTCCTATCACATAAAATACTGCCGACTTTCAAGAGTATAAACCCCAAAAAATGTTTTATTCATCAACAGTATTATAGTTGTGTTGTCATCACGTTCCGGTCACAAAAAACGTTTGCAAAATGGTCCGTAAAATAAAAAGGTTTAACACCTCTGTCATACTACAATTTTGTATTTAGTATTCTTGTCCGAACTTTGCGTTTCAAATTACATCGAACTTCAGCCAAAGGGGATCTCGTGTACACCGCTTTTGAGTTAATGGTAAATTTATTTTATTTGAGGACAAGAATAACGCTGAGTTATTTATTCAGTTTAGGATAGGCGGTGGGAATAATTTGCTACAAATTCAAAGGATTACGACAGAATATAAACAATTTTTTTGTTGATGCAGAAAATTATAACAATACTAACAAAGATCTTCTAAGAACATGTTTCAAAATTTGATCCTATGGAATTTATACTTTTCGTCGTTAGGTGTTCATACTTTTAAAATAGTAGTCGAAATTCTTTCAAATGGATATTATATAAAAAAAATATACTAAAACGTAAATTTAAAATTTTAACTTAATTTGTACTTGGATGTCCAGAAAATAATGGAAAAAATATAATTTTAATCTAAAAACTGTATACTGATCTCAGCTTCTATTTTGAAGTACGAGTAATCTGATTTAACTGAGTTTAAGTTTTAGCCCTGATGATGCTGTATAAGCGAAACCGGTAGGCTATTAATTACAAAGTAATAAATTATAAGTGATATGTAAAGCAGTACAAGTGTTTCTTTATTTAAAAATGTAATGTAATTGTATTTTTTTTAAACTTACAGCCATAGAAGACATGCTTGCTTAAAATTGATGACATAGATATGTCAATTCTAAAAACATAAAAACACTTCATGGTAAAATTTACTAATAAACCTGAATCTTTTAAAAGAATAACATGTACATTATTTGTTTAGTAAATATCATACGTTTTCATATTTATTTGAAATGTGTCAAAAAAATAGAAACTCCAAAACTAATACAGCTATGTTTTATCTATTTTCGTACAAAATAGAATTACACCATCTTGGCAACTATTTTCACGTCATAAATCTTAAATCGAAAGACATTTTATCTGTCATAATTTTCTCTAATAGAAAATGTTTTGTAGCCCTTAAAATATTATATAACGTTAATAGAAAAAATAAATGTATTTTTATCATTCAAAAATAAGATTTTTTCTTTTTCAGTTGGACACTGAAAGGTTTATAAGTCATGCAATTTTTATAAAGCTTCAGCACCTAGTTTTGCAATAGACGTTTTGTCAAATGATTCTACAAAAATGATACTTTTTACAGATTCACTCGAAATGTCATAGCCTTGGTGAAAAAAGTAATCTTTGCGCCCATATCCTTAAAGAAACAAGGAGAGGTTTATCTACAAACCTACTAATTTGTATCAAACTGTGATAGGTAGCCAATATACCGCAAATCAGGCACCATTGTTTTTCTAAGAAATTGAGAAAATACTTTACGGGTTGTTCTATCAGTTCAGTTCTATAAATGTGTTCCATCAGGTTAATGATGTTCTATCAGTTTGGTGAAAATACACAATATACTAATTTCTTCAAGAATATTTCACTTTTGCACTTTAATTGAAGAAAATAATTGAAAAAGAAAATAAAAAGTGCAACCAAAATTATCTAGTTTTACTCAATCTAGACATACAATTCAATAATTACGACTGCGATCATCTTTTCTCGTCAATTTTGGTCGCATTTTGTACAACTTTGTTCAGTTAAAGTCCACAAATTAAATAATCAGAACGAAATAGACGTGTATTTATATCGTGTTTTTACCCACGTATTCCGAACTCGAACACGTTAACGGCTAGCGTTGACGTTATGGCGGCAGGAATAGGTAAGGCGATCCGGGCGTGTCGTTGCGAAATTCTACCACCTAGTCAGAAGTCACGTTGTTAGTGACGGTAAGCCTATGCTCGCCTTTTATGAGCTGCCTGGCAGGAATGCAGTTGGTGTATTCTGCAAAGAAGCCCGGACCAACACGGGGTAAAACGCAAAATCTCAATAAATGTGCTTGAGTAAAGAGGAAACCGATTAACTCAAGACCCTGACTTGACTTACTTTGAAGTCTAATAAATAATTTTCATTCATCAATTTTGTTAAAGAATATTGCCAAAAAAAGGAAAAATGATCGATTCTGATACTAAATAACCTGAGATTTATCATATAAAATCTGAAAGTTTCTCAATATTATCATAGGCAAGAAACAAAAAGGCTACTATGAAGTGTGGTTTGGCTTTTTCTTTCTTTTGGCATCTTTTAGTACTTTTTAGCTTTTAAATAAACTAAATCAAACCCGAAACATCATGTCCTCAATACCAAGATAGATCAATTTGAAGACAGAGACGAGAGTAAAAGATTATTACTTTCAAATGATCCTTTCGCACCTTGAAATACTTCCAGACTTATACATATTCTATTTACGATCTATAAACACGTCCTAAATCCTTCCAAAATTAGAATGTCACGCCAATTTTATTACAACAGTGATCGCCTAGCCCTTGTAACGAGTTATGGCTGTTTTTATGCGTTTTCCATGTTTGTTCAGGATGTAGATTTCTATCTATTTATTAGGGGATTTATTGTTTTTGTTCTGAATACTTTTTAACGGTTTTCGAAATAAGGAGGAAGTTATACGTTAAGACTTCTACATTTTTATGTACGCTAATCAATTCGACACAGTTGAGATCACACTGTACTTAGTTGAGTACATTCAAAATTGTTAAAGTGTATTTTGAAGTAGCAGTAATTGACAGTCGTATTGTTATTGTTTGTTTTATAGAATCTATACTTGCTATCGTCGGCAATTGGTGGAATTTCATTGTATATTCACGTCTTTTGGAGTTAATACTTGTACTTATCCACTGTATACTTTATTTAACACTTTCTTTTACTTTCTAGCCAACCGGTTTCATATCTTACAGCATCATCAGGGCTTTGAAACTAAACATAGAAATAACTTTTTTGATTAACCAAATACGTATGGAACGTTAAATCAAAAAAGTATACAGTGGATAAGAACAAGTGTTAACTCCAAACAACGTGTGTTTGTTTTATTATAATACTGTTCAAAAAAAGAAGGTACATAGTTGTATTAATTTATTTTTAATGTAATTTTTTTAATAATTAATAAAAGTGAATAACAATTAAATTTTATGTTATGCCACAGGATTATTATAAAATTAGGTGTCTTTTTGGACAATATGTTCTTAATACGTAATAATTAGTTTTATTATTTACTCAGAATACACTTCTTAAAAAAGATAACTATAAACGACAATGTATTCGAATAAGTCTATGTACAACAACTTTAAACCATCGTAAATCTTGCTGTACTCAGTTGAGTACAATAAGTACATGGGTAAGTAAAATAATATCTTTTTATCCAGGATTATAGCATTGTGAAAAAGGAACTACGAAGGGATTGAAACAACATTGATGACATTATATGTGATAATGACAATTTAGAAATACTTAAGTAAGTAGGTAGCAGGGCTGAGGAGGACGTTACGTTATTAGTCACATCCCACGAGTTCTACTAAAACGTATAATACTAGCTTCTACTCGTGACTTTACTTGCATTTAAGTCATTAAAAATAGGATAATATCTTACTTATAACACCTCATAGAATATATAGGCTTCAGGATTTTACAAACAAACTTAACTTTGTTTTTATAATATTAGTATGGATATACGTCTTAAATGTCTAGACAAATCAAATCCAAAGCGTTTCCTTTGAAGTATTTCCAAAGGCTATTCTTGTGTAATTTCTCTTAGACAGAAATTAAAAGAATTCTTTCTTTGTTTCTATAAAACAGATATAATTTACTTTTAAAGTGAATCTTTTTGAAAGGAAATTGAAAATTATGTTAAATATTAAAATGAATATTCCTTTTAATGTTAAGAATAATTTGATTTTACACAAAAAAGATTTTTATGTGAGAGCTCAGCAAAAACAGACGGCTATCCTGATGGTAAACGACAACCACTGATAGACACCATAGATGTTATAGGTGCGTCGCTTTCCTGTGGCCAAGAAATTAGGTCTATTGTGCTGCCCCACCCTCCAAACCGGAACATATTAACATTTTCGCGATAGGAAAAGATAAGGTGGTTTGTCTCTACTCAGACAAGTTGCTGTACAGCACTCTATCATCAGTGTTCTTCTTACATGCTGCCTGTCAAGGAAGCAGATAGTCTATTCTTTAGCGTTGGTCCTGAACCCACCACCAAGCAATAAGTTATGGCTTCAAAATATAGTTAGTTGAACTAGGTAGGAGAACCTATCAGAAACTTGCTTCTATCGGTGAGTACTCGCAATTTTCATGTTCCAGATTGAAATATTAGTGTAATTAATTACCAACCCCTCTTCTGCGAACCCGTTTTAATATCGCGTTAAAAAGTAGTAGGTATATCATGCAACCGTTGCTACTTGGAATGTCAATATACAATTTAAAACACTGTATATGTAATTAAGTAGTATTTCGCATCCCAAACAGGTAGGCAGATGAGATGTAACCAGGAAACGCTCGATTAGTATAAAATAATTTAAAGTCAAAACGGCAATTATCTAATCCCCGGCAAGGTTCTTCATTAAAAAAAAACTCATTTAGAGTTTTCCGATCCAGAAATCGAACCTGTGACCTAATGTCGTCAACGCCAAAAACTGAACATTAAGCACAGAAGGAATGAGAGATAAGGAATGAGAATATAGTAGTAAATAGACACACACATACTCTAATACATATTTTTACGCAAATTCTCTTGCACGGGAGGCAGGGATCATATCAGACAATATGTTTGCAAGTTTAAAACCGACGTTATTTTTCTCCATATTCTTTACTTTTTTTGACCAAACATTGGTTCTGGAGAATCTTGAAACCTGAGAAATCTGAGAGATTTGACATTGGAATGTCCCTCTAAGTTTTTTCAGGTACCTACATACATCCACATTCACGTTATAGTATATCTGTTTAGGTAATCTTTCATGTGTCATTCTTTCCATCCCAGCGGAGCATTATCTTTATTAATTTTACACTAAATATTTTTATAATGTCATTCTTTCTATCTCTCTCTGATCTCTCTGTAGCGAGTACAATCGACGGACGTCACGTGATATATTTTCCGAGGCGCACTCATTTCAACCGCAGTTAACCTACTTTCATGCTTTCGCTTCCATATTGTAACAAAACGCACTAATAAAGTATACCTACTACTAAAAGACTAGCACTCAGAACAATGAAGTTTAAAATTCAGTTAACTGAATGTTCAAATGAGTGTACACTTCACTCGATTGCATTTCAAATGGTGCATCTGTTGTGGAAGCACTTTCGGATATTAGCTTGAAAGTTGAAAACTTAAAGCCAAGCGGCCATTGTTTGGAATATTGTGCATAGTCGAGATATTTTGTGTATGAGTGCATTTTTATAATGATACTCTACCATTCTAAATTTTGAAACGATTCTTCTCTCTCGTCATTAAGATCGATTTTGGAAGCTTAAATCTAATCGTCTCTGTAAAATTATTATAGTGTCAAAGATTTTCTTGCAGATAAGAATAAATAATAAAGTATTTCTACTCGTAATATGATTAATTTAATTTCAGAATGTTGAGTGCGCAGGAGTTTGTTTCGCCGTTTCTTCTTTTGTCTGGCTAGGTTTGGAAACGGTGGTAGTTTACGGTAGATAGGGATAAATTAATTTATATTCTAAACATTGTTTGTACTAGTATATAATCATGTAATCAATATAATAAACAGTGTGTAAATAGTAAGTAAATAATTAAACTAACTAATTTGATTAATAACTATTAAAATATTTGCACACCATAAGTTGGTAGAATATGTAAAAACACCTTAATAATTTTGTAACATCTTTGTAACACTCGTATTCCGCAAATAAATATTTTTTCTTTTCTTCCTTTCTTTCTGTTCTCGTCCGGATCGGTACCATCGTCTTATCAATTCCTGTGCGTCATAACGTCAGTGCTTGCCGTTAAGATGTTCCGGTTGGGAGGATAAGGTAGCCGGTATACCTACTTTTGGTCAAGGTCTAACATCCTGGCCTCAGGTTGGCAACGCACCATTGCCTTTGGCGTCTCTAGGTGGTATAAATTTCTTACCATCAAGAAATTCGTCTTCTTGTTTGAATTCCAATATCATAAAAAAAACTGTTGTTTACATTACTGTTACTAAATAGGATTTGATCAGAAAACAATACTCACCAACAAAACAAGGATTCCGTTTATTATTCTTCACGTTCAGTCCAACAAAATTCCTTAAAGCCCTTAACATCGTTTGTGTCTCTAGGCGGCGAAAAAAAGAAAAATCCATCTGCTTGTTTACCTTCCAATACCATACAAAAGTTTGACGAAACGAACGATGCTATTTCAAAAGTTGTGGTTGTACTTGTACCTCTGTCTACTTCTTCGGAAATACAGGCATGAATATACAATTTTATGATATCTCCAACATTTTGTTTAACAGATCTAATTTTAACCCAAAAGCACTGGTATCACAAGTATCAATGGTAATAAGGAATCTGTTATGTCCTGGCCCGAAGGGAAGCCTTGAGACTTGCACAATGGGCTTAATTAACATCCCGGCCACAAGACAAAGACGCACCTTTAACATCTATGGTGTCTGTAGATCACAGTTATCTCTTACCATCAGGAGAGCCATGTGCCTGTTCGCTGGTCTATCTTATAAATAAAATTCTCGTGTCACAATGTTCGTTCCCATACTCCTCTTAAACGACTTGACTGATTTTCATGAAATTTTGTGAGCATATTGAGTAGGTCTGAGAATCGGAAAACATCTATTTTTATTACCCTGAGTGATGAGGGTGAATCTTTTTCATACTCCTTTAGTAATAAGGGTGACTCCCCCAAATTTTTTTCGTAGCAGAACAACGTCTGCCGGGTCAGCTAGTAACTTTTAAAAATGCTATGAGGGTTCAAAAAAGCAACATCAGCGCGAGGTCTTCGCATTTCGCTCATCTTGGCGATCGCACTCTCGTACCCCCAAACATTGTTTTAGGAAAGTTTTGGTTATAATTATTCAATGTGCTCTGCTAGAAATAGCCCTAAATTAAGTTTAACAATGTTACGTTTTCAAACTGTAAGTTCCATTCAAGCTGTATTTCAAGTACAGTTGAATTCAATAGATATCTTTGAAATTGATAAGTTACAAGGTAAATACAAATTAGTTACCGCAGGTTAGTTTGTGTTTAGTTATGTGATTTTGATGACAACTGAATTAAAATAAACGACGGGTTGCACTTCTGGAGTGCCAGCAGAAGTGAAAACTTGAATATTCACGTTGTGCATTTTTGATATTTTGGAAAGGTTAGGGAACAATTTTACACGAATTGCTTTAATTATCAGTATGGAAGTACTATCATTTATGTTTCAGAATATAATATTCATTTATTGTGCTATCGTACACAAACATGACAACACGAACAACGCACAAGCACCCTGCGCTGTCTTACGAATTTTCGTCTTACGAATCAGGTCACATGTTTTGACGAGAGTTTAGAAGTTTTTACCCATTCCAAAAAAAGTACGCAGCGCCGCTAAAGAAGTTTTCATTAAAAAATGTCTTTTTTAAAAATACCATCGATTTTATAATATAAAAAATTAAGGCATTTACATTTTAAAATTATTCGTACTATTGTCTTTTACAGAAAATTGAGTCCAAAAACCTATTTTTATTACTATTCCTTTTTTTAATTTTCAAAATAAAGTCCAAGTCATAACATAATTCTAGAAACATCTATGGTATCTATAGACACAGATAGATAACCTTTTTATCTTACTACCAGAAAGCCTTGCGTGTTTGATATCATATGAAATAATTAAAGAAGTGACAAAGAGGTTATCCACGGGTCATCGGGACACGAATGTCTAAACCACTAATGATACGTAAAAAACATGTGTCATATTAAAAATTTTACGACAGGCAAGGGATCAAACATGCGACTTTTTGGAGCAGCCATGTTTGTTCATTAAGTTTTTATAGACGGGTCGTGTTCAAATGTACTTTTAGCCTAATATTTGTATGTCACGAGTTATTTAATATCTTTATTCAGATTTGTACTCATTAATTTTAAATTGCACACTATAATTTAAATGCGAAAAAATAAATAAATTCAATCTAACCCCAAATTCATCAAAACTATATGCTTGTACTCACAAGCTAATAATACTTAATAGTCAGCGATCATAATCTATATACTCGTATTAATACGTGAAGCAAAAACATTGAACGCCTTTTTACGAAAATTGCGCAAACGGAGGAGCATCAAATTTGGCACACTTATAGTTTATGTGTAGGAGAAGTGCAGAACGCTAATACTTTTCAATGATAATGCTTACAAAGTACATTAAATCAATAAATAAAACATTACCCATACCACCTACATACATACTACATGCATGTGACACACACAAACAAATATATTGATGATAACGATAAAAGATCACACAGATGGCGCACTAAAAAGTTTGAAAACAAAGTAGTTGGTTTTGAGAAACGAAGATGGCGTTCTTATCAACAATATATTAAAATTTATTATGGTCTAATTTCGACCAATGGGTGGTCGCCCATATAAATACCTTAACATTTCCAAGATATTACTACACAACAAAAATCCTACTAATATTATAAATGCGAACGTTTGTGATTATGTATGTATGGTTGTTTGTTACTCTTTCACGCTCTATTGCCTAACAGATTTGTCTGAAATTTGGCACACAGATATATTGTGACCTGGATTAACATATAGTCTACTCTTAATTTCGATTGCAAAACGGGTTCCTGTGAAAACAGTTTGTTTTGCTGTTAAAAAGTTGCAGACATAACAACACTTAGTATGACGTGACACAGTGACATGAAATCCGGAATATTGAGAAATATTACACATACAGGTCATCCTACATAAAGTCATACATACATGTCTTCACACCAAATCCCCAGGGTAGGGAGAGAGTACCGACTGCTTAGTGAACATAGTTCAGTCTAAAGTCGGCTAGTAAGTATAATATGATCGCAAAATTGAAAATGTTTCATGTTAAAACAAAACCTAACTGTAATGTAGCTAAGAACTATCTCCATCATGTCAACTATCAATCAAAAATGCGCATCGAATTCGGTACATTTGTTCAGGAGTTATGATGACAAAGATAAACACACAAACTCAGGCAAATCAAGCTTGTTCTGTCTAAAGGTAATAAAATGTAAGCTAATTCGTAATTACAAAATAATATTACAAGTATTTTGACCAGATCCCATAAGAGGACAAGGCGGTATAAGCTATCAATTTATTTATTCAGTCATAGTTTGTGTGCCAAAACTAGCATTGTGAAGGCATATCACATTCTAAACCTAATCTTCTTAATATTATTCACAAAACGTTTTCGTTTGAATGGTGCCAAAAATCCAAAAACTATTTCAAGCCTCACTGAATATCGCAGAACTAGATAGTCCGGGAAACGACACGTGAAATGTTAACCCCATCTCTCGTTTTTTATGCGCCATGTTCCGGAGTCAATGGGTTCTAGTTCACATCATAAATATTTACTGAACTGTATTCAAACGCTGAATTGCACCTAATAAAAAAGAGTTTTTTGAAGTGAAAACTTTTTAGCGGCGTTGCGCACTTTTTTTGGAATGGTTATAAACTTTTAAACTCGCGTCAGGACACGTAACCTGATCAAAAGTTCGTAAAACGGCGCAAGACGCTTGCGCGGATATTCGTATTGTCATGTTTGTATACGATGGCACAATAAATAAATATTGTATTCTACCACATAAATGATAGTACTTTTATGATGATAATTAAAGCAATTCGTACAAAATTATTTCCTAACCATTCCAAAATATCAAAAATGCACAACGTTATTATTCAAGTTTTCACTTCTGCCAGCACTCCCCGAGTGCAACCCGTCGTTTTTTTTTATTTTAGAAGTCACCAAGTCTAGAGCCAGTGGTCTTGTTGGTAATGACCTGCCTGGTAGAGGCAGACGGTCTATTATATTCAGCGAACCCGGACCAACAGTTTTTTCTATAGCTCGACTAGGGGATTGAACCTGGGACCTCAAGTTATCAAGTCTGACGACGGAGCACTTGTGCACAGAGGCGAAAGTTAAGTAATTTTACCAAAAATTAAATTTAATCTCAG
The DNA here is from genome assembly GCA_002245505.1 of Calephelis nemesis. Lineage (NCBI taxonomy): Eukaryota > Metazoa > Arthropoda > Insecta > Lepidoptera > Riodinidae > Calephelis > Calephelis nemesis. The sequence goes on from NJDD01009318.1 coordinate 105,070, forward strand.
AAAGTACAAATTTATGTAGTGAACAAGTAAAGAATGTTGGGCACTTAGCCATATTTCAACTACCCCAGCATGAAACACAACAATTGCAAACAATGACATGATAATAGCAAAAAATTCTGATTCGGGTAAGTTGCTGCACAGCTCTCTACCACCTAACTATAAATGACTACACTAGTGGAATAAACTAGCAACCCAGCGATGGGGTCGTCACATCCTGACCACGAACACAATTGCCGTCAATCAGGCAGCGCAATCAGTGAAATTATAATAGTAATTGTATTGTAGATGTCCTGATAACGTCATTAGTTGGCGGTTAGGGAAATTCTAAATATACATAGCTCGGTCTATATGTTGTTAACAGGCATAATCATTTTGACATAAGTCTTCATTCTTATTTAATTTATACTAGTAGTCGCCCATTGGTCAAAATTGAACCGTAATAAATTTTAATATGTTGTCGATTAGAACGCCATCTTTATTTCTCAAGACCAACTAGTTTGTTTCCAAACTGTATGATTATAGATTGTGCGCCATCTGTGATCTATCATCGTTATCATCAATATATTTGTTTGTGTGTGTCAAATGCATGGTATTACGTGTAATGTTTTTTTAATTAATGCGCTTTATAAACATTATCATTAAAAAATATTAGCGCTCTGCACTTCTTCTACACATAAACTATAAGTGTGCCAAATTTCATACTCCTCCGTCAGCGAAATTTTCGTACAAAGGGGTCCAAATTTTTTGCTTCACGTATTAATATTATGATTCTGTTAAACTACCATTTACTTTATTAGCTCATTTTTAGGTGAGCTGGAAGAAATCTCTTTACCTTAGATAAGGTGACCTTTAATACAAATATTTTAGTTTTAAAGTTTATGATTTACCCTAATCAGTCCATCCATCAGACACCAATCCAATCATGATGCCACAATCAGACACAAAAACACAGACATGTCAAACTTTTAACATTACTAGTGGTCGCCCGTTGGCCGAAATTCGACCATAATAAATTTGAATTTCTTGTTGATAAGACCATCTTCATTTCTCAAGACCAACGGTCCCAAACTTTTTAATGCACCATCTGTGACCTTTTATCGTTGTCATCAATATAATTGTTTGTGTGAGTCATATGAATGGTAGTGTAGGTAATGTTTTATTTATTGATTCAATGTACTTT